>CM068374.1:418796236-419046236 GCA_034769895.1 Magicicada septendecula | reverse complement strand
ACGTACAAATCTTGCAATGTATTATACAAATAGCAGCTCAATGTGCATGCATTCAGGACGAAGACACTTCTTGTGGCGCTGAACTCTGCACTGCTGTCTTTAGGAAAACAAACCATCCCATTTCTTACGTACATAAATTGAAAAAATAAGGAAAATATCTCATTCCGAGAGTTACATTCTCTTTCTTTAAAAATGGAGGAAAGCGTATTTTTGAAATAACTCGCTTAACAAAAGATATGCGAGCCCAACGCGGCGTGTAAATTCGATTTAGTTAATATAAAACGTTATATAAGCCGCCCGGCTTGTTTCTCCAAATATATATATCATCTCCATGAGAATTGTCTCTGTATATTATCGCTTATAAAATACAAACAACTCGCAACGATTTCGCCGTTTCTATTGTTTCCAAGGAGTGTTCATTCACCTTGCATAATGTGCACAAAGTACGGAGGCAACGTTAAACGGTTACATTGTTTTGTTAATAACGATTCTTGTTTGAAACGTATTTTACTTTACTCAGCAGCAAAGGTTTTGTTCTTTCTAGAGTTACGATTATAAACTTCCAGTGGCGTAGCTAGGCTTTTTGGCGCCCGGGCAATAATATTTTGAAGATTTTCAATAACAGTGTTAGTATGATGACATACACGTGAAGTATAATAGATATACCTACAAGACGCACAAACCAGAAACAAACTACACACTCAAGATACTCATACACAACCGATAATTATAATCAACACGTTTGCTGCGTCAAACCGAGAAGAACTGCACATACGTAGTCCACGTAACATTTTTTATACTTCTACTAGTAATTTTGTACAAACCACTATGTTGTCTTTGGTATTGACGAGCGCTTTCGGCAGTCAAGCCATCTTCAGGTTGACCAAAGACAACATAGTGGTTTGTACAAAATTACTAGTAGAAATATTTGAGACTACTAACACTCCAATAAACAATACATTATTTTATACGTTTGCAAATGATATATTCGTCTGTATACGAATAACAATTTAAAATACCTATACACAACTAATACAGTATGATTATCAGTTCTCCTTTGCGGCACAAATCAATACAAAGTCGCAAACAATATTGGAGACAGCAAGTGAATAAAAAGAGCATGAACACCGATAAAATACCGTACTGACTAAATGTCTACTCATCACTCGCACACAAGATAACAAAACTCATTTAAAACAGCATGCTCTGTTTAAAAACACCGAGATAAGAAACCACATAGACTAAACATTAGTCGCCAACTAACGCATAATAAACAAGGAGAATAAAATACTGTATTGTACCGAAAGGGACAAAGAGCCTCTGTTACAGCGTAATTTGTTATCATATAATGAACTGTAATTACGATTTTTGAGCAGAAATAGACTAATACTGTTTATCACGCAATGTATGACAACAGACAAGCTTGATGTTTATGCTTCTTCTTTTATGAAAGCAATAGTCATATCAAAGAAACAAGTTGTTTATAACTAATGATAATTGTTTTTTATTAATGGTACCTATAATTAAATTTTTTATTTTTGTATTCTTTTATATAGCCTAAAGGTACCATATAATGTTATTATTTATATTCTTAAAGCCATCGATTTCGGTCACAGGCCATCGTTAGGTTATATAGCACATTAGTGTTCACAATATTATAAAACACTCTTATAATATTTTAATAATATTGTATTTTATAATATTATGGACACAAATGTGCTATATAACCTGACGATGGTCTGTGACCGAAATCGATCGCTTTAAGAATATACATAATAACATTATATGGTACCTTTAGGCTATATAAAAAGAATAAAAAAAATATAAAAAAAAGTTGTTTATAGTTTTGTAACCTGAAAACAAGTTTTTCAAGTCTATACTCACTTTGCCGCCCTCCTGGCTATGTCGCCCGGGGCAGGTGCCCCTTGCCACTACGCTTATGTAAACTTCTATTTTTCGATTGAGGTTGAACATGGTGTTGGCCTCACCCAAATTTAAAGGACAAGTCTTGCCCATATAAATCACAAACCACATCGTCACATAAATGGTAGAGATCAGTGCAAACACAAGAATGAGCAAAGCCAAAAACCATCATCATCTTCTTCTTAACGGTTTAGGTTTTAGCCACAAACCACTATACCACCAACCACAATAGGTTTTATTCCTATTCCACAGTCCACCTTTCCTTAAGTTTACCAACTTTTCTTCTGCCTCTATGGTTGTATTTTTTCGCCATCTTCGGTATTCTACTTTCTTCCATTCTACTGATGTGTTGAATCTATTTTCGTCCATTAACTGCAAAAATATCTGAATCACTTCTTCTCTCTTCTTTTCTTATACGATCTCGTTTATTACACCTTTTATCTGATCTCAGAAATTTCCTTTCTGCTGTTTGTATCTTCTGTTCATTTTTTTCTTTATGACCCAAGTTTCAGAACCATACAGTAGTGTAGGTGTTGTCATTGTTGTATAAAATTTTATTTGGGTTTCTTTTCTATGTTTATTTCCCAACGTTCTCCAAATCGTTCCACACATTCTTGTGAAATTCATCACTTTATTTTCTGTATATCTTTGATCATAAGTAATGTCACTTCCAAGATAGTTGAAATATATTACTTGTTCTATGTATGTGTTGTCTGTATTTTGGTTCGAACGGGTTAATCTCCTATAAAGGCAATTACTTTTGTCTTTGATTCAGATATTTTACAGTTGTATTCAAAGCCAAAAATAAAATAAAAAATAATTGAATGAGTAAATCAAGTTTTCAGTTTTAACTCGACCCTATTGTATTTCCCTATCTGTCTATCTAACCGCCCGTTCGTGAGACGTCTCACAATAAGTTTACGAAAACCAACCAATTTTTGACAAAGCGTGCAATTATTTCCCATACGACTCTAATAGTTTTTTATATTGCCCCCCCTCCACATGGAAAATTGGGAGAAGAAGGCAAAAATTTTACAGTTTAAATATTAGGCGTAAGACAAGGTTGTTGTCTGTCAGCAAATCCATCGAAATAAAAGCTTGAAAACAATTCTCTTCGCGGATGACCAAGCTATATTCGCCACTTCAGAATACGATCTCCAGCGAACAATATATATCTTACATAAAATAGAAAAAGAATATAACTGTAACATATCTGAATCAAAGAGAAATGTGGTGGCCTTTATAGGAGATGAACCGGTTCGGACCAAAATATGCATAGACAACACATGCAAAGAACAAGACATTTCGCCTATCTTGGGCGTGACATTACTTATGATCAAGATAGCGATGAACGATTTGGAGAACGTTGGAAAATAAACGTAGAAAAGAAACCCAAATAAAGTTATATAAAACAATGGCAATACCTAAACTACTGTATGGTTCTGAAACTGGGGACATAAAGAAAAAAATGAACAGAAGATACAAACAGCAGAAGTGAAATTTCTAAGATCAGTTAAGTGGTGTAATAGACGATGTAAGAAATGATTTAGGTATTTTTGCAGTTAATGAAAGGATTAAAGAATACAGAAGAAAATGGATTCAACACATCAATAGAATGGAAGAAAGTAGAATACCGAAGACGACGAAAGATTACAACTCTACAGGCAGAAGAAAAGCCGGTAGACCTAAGAAAAGGTGGACTAGGACTAGGAACAGGCCGGTATAGCATAAAACCGTTAAGGAAATGATGATGGTGAAATTTTAAACACTTAGCAAATATCCATGTGTGATATCAAATTTCAGAGAATTTTAACTAAAATCTAAATGTTTAAAGTTTAGTTTTGGGAATTTAAAAACTTTTGTAGGCCTACACGGCGACCCACAAAGTGAATGAAAATTTTTAGAAAATTATAAAACCCGATGGCAATATCAGACTAAAGGGAATTTCAACCTATATCCAAATACAGTGTTTACTTTTACAATTTTTTAAAATTGTGGGCACTACGGACCAAAAATGGGGTGTAATAATCATAGATAAGAGGAACTTAAAACACAGCTTAAAAAAATAAAATTTCTTAATTTGGTTTATTAATAGGTAAATGCATTTCGTAGAAAATAGTGAGCAAGTGAAGCAGTTCAAGAAGCTTACTAGTAGGGTTCTTTTAGCACCTGAAGACCGTAATAGATTATTTATGCTGGAAACTTTGCGGTTTAATATTTAACGATGGGGTTATTTGACAAAATACTTTACATAATTTTAACCTAAGGTGAAAATTTGTGTTTTTGATCGTGTAGAATTTACTAAACTTTACAGCTGTTTGTTCTCAGTAAATTTTATTTGTAATTTATGACTTACTAAAATTATGAAACGAGCTTACTCAAGAATTTATAGTTAACAAGAGGCTCCATCAAGGATCTTTAGTCTTCCGTACACTTTTTGAAATATACGTCACTAAAGCTTTATAAACATGGAAAAACGATTGCAAAAGAATGGGACTAGAAATTGGAAGAGTATGTTTTATACATTCTAAAATTTACAAAAGACCAGATGATTATCTCTAACTTCAAAGGAAGATCTACAATCTACGCCTTGAAAACTACAACAAAGTACAAAATATGGCGATTAGGCCTACTGTTAAACAAAGCGGTAAACGAGGCACTCATCCATCTTTGAAGCAGATTTATCTAGTGTGAGTTTGGATAACAAAGAAAAATATATAACTTTTGTTTCTATTGGCAATGACGACAAGGAAATTAAGTCAAGGACATTGCAGATTAAGAAACTATTGAATCTCGCACCCCCCTCCCTCCATAACATTGTAGTAAGGATCCACAACTAATGTGTTTATTCACGTAGTAGCGATACAATACACAATATTATCTGTTATACGTACGTGAAGAAGCTGATTACATTGTAAACATAGTATTCTCAGAATATACGTACAGTAATACATGATGAGTGTAATAGAGCGTCTAATGCAATTTGTCAACTGCACCAGTGCTCAGTAACGCGTTGTACATTGAATTGTATACACACCGGTACCAATCTGCGAGCTTGACCTTGACGACAGCTGGCAAGGACAACAGCTAATAGTCACCTTAAAAATATCGTGCCGTTACTCAATAGGTGACTATTTGCATTACTTTATACCAGATCATATTTTAATAGTTTGCGCTCATTTATAACAAAATCTTTGGTTTATAACAAAATTTATAATTAACGCTGTACACTGTCACTACCAGAGCCAATGCAATCACGTAATGCTTACACCTTATAGTCTACCAGCTTTAAGAGACCACACTCTGTATGTCATTGTATTCTTACACTGAGAAAATTTGCTACAGTGAAAATGTAAACGTATAAAACATGTTTGTGTAACTCTTTCAGGAGTTGTATACTGTATGTAGGTTATCAAAAATAATAATTACTTTCACAAGCAATTTTAGATTATTTTTATCGATATTTATGGCCATTTTACTGGCCCGTTTCGACCAATCCATCACTTACCAAATGTATTATTTAAAAGGTTCGTCAAATCACGACAGTAGTGAGCAGACGCACCGTCATTCAAAAACCACATCTGCACTCTAGCTGCAAGTGGAATATCTTCCAAGAGTTCCATCAGATTTGTTTGAAAAAAATATAAGTATTGTATTCCATTAAGCCTTAATACGAAGAAAAAAGGGCCTAAGAGATTATCACCAAGAAGAACGCACCACACATTAAATTGAAAAAGTATGTTGGTCATGTCTTGTAGCAGTCTCGTAGGTTTTGGTCTGCCCAAGTCTAGGTGTTTCTAAAGTTTACAATGCCATTTCTTGTAAATTGTAACACTTTGCTGCCGCATTTTGGTCTGTTTGGTTTTTAATTAAAGCAAATTTCTCAAATTTGGGGAAGACGGGGCAAGATGACGATCCTAACAAACATTATTTATTAAATTATAATAAAAAAGTTAGCAGCTAAAACATTTTACATAAAAATAAACAGCACACTTTCCTGTATATATTGAATATTTTATTTTAGTAAAAATCTAGTTACTTTTTATGATATTTAATTTATAGTACATAGTACAACATTGCAAAAACGTCATCTTGCCCCGCATGCGGGGCAACATGACTTTCTTCAAGGGGTAAGATGACGGATTTTTAAAAATTTGTATTAGGGAAATCTTTATTTATAAAATACTGAAATAAAATACTAGTATTGCTTATAAGTGAAAATTTATTATTACAAGTGTATAAAAAACTGTATTAAATGTACACATGTATGTTAAAAATGATAATTTTAAAAAAAAATTTAACAGTAATCACAAACAAATTTTCCACCTTAATATTTCGAACAGTTCTCATGCCACCACATTTTACACTGGGAACACTATATCCAATCTTCATGTGGTGGATCACTGTAGGTTTCATCACAAACTGGGCATTTAACATCATCTTCCGTTTCTCTGCAGCACTTTTTTCCAAATCGTAATTTTCTTGCAAATTTGTTCTTGCTCCTTGCTCTTTCAACTTTTCTCTTTTCCTTGGCGTCTCTTTTCTCTTTTTCCTCAAGTAATCTCTTTTTAACCGGGGTACTTGTAAGAACAGTAGCTGTATTAACCTGTCTCTTTTTCAACGTTCTTTTTGATTTAGGGAGAGGTTTCAAATCAAATAAAGAAGGGGATGATTTAACAGTGTTGTCTTGTTTTGAAGAAGGGCCTGGTAATGGCACTGTAGTTTCGTTATTTTCTGGTGACTTCTCAGGTAAGTTTGGTGGCTCTGGCTGCACACGGTAATCTTCTATTACTACTGCTGAATGAAAATCAGTTCTATTTCTCATCACAGCAGTATCAAGAGGTAAGTCGTATACATTCGCATCTGGATTATTAGCATTTACCTCGGCATCAAATTCAAGTTCCCTTTCACTTGTTTCTGATGGTACGAAATCTGCATCAGTAAACACTTGGGGATTGTAGGGTTCAATCCCTGTGCTTCTAAAACCGTTTACAGCGTTACCCACTGTAGCTGCCTGAAAGTATGCTATACTCAACAATTCACCAATGTGACGGTCAGTAACAGGTTGAAAAGGATTTGACACACTAAAGTTATCACACGGCTGGCTAAAAAACGTTTTTAAAGGTCCGTAGAAGCTCACATCTAATGGCTGTAACTTATGAGTTGTGCGAGGAGGAAATCCAACCATGGTGATGTGATTGTCTCTACAGTGGTTTATGGCATTTAAACTTATGTGGAATTTGTGGTTGTCTACTAGTAATAATACCGGTTTTTCTGCTGAAGGGTTTACGTGTTTCGTAAAATGTTGTAGAAATTCTAAAAACAATTCAGCATTTTCCCAACCATTGTCACTGCAGTGTCCGGCTGTTCCAGGAGGTGCTTTGTCAGTTAGATCCGGTCTCATCCGTTTCCTGGGAAAAATAAGGAATGGCGGCAAATAATTTCCGTTTGCATTCATGCAACAAATTTTGGTTATAGTTTTTCGGCGTTCTGCAGTCACTATTTTGGAAACACGTTTCGCCCCTATGGGTGATATAACTTTGGGAAGTTTATTTGGCACCGTGGTTAACCTAGATTCATCTGTATTGTAGATGTTGCAGGCAGAAAAGTTATGCTTTTCTCGAACATTCCGTAAAACATAAAAAAATTTGCTTACTTGCACTCGATTAAATCTCATCGCCCTGGCAATGGATGTCACTTCGGGCTTCCTCATACTATACTTGAATGTTTTCATGAAGTTTGCAAGCCAGTCCTCTCCTGCCATACGTGTTTCTTTATTGAATGGGTGGTCAGTCCCAAAGTTCTCGGCGTAATCAAAAACAAGTCTTCTGCACTGTTTTTTGGTCATTCCAAAGAACTTTCTGTCTATTTGTGTTAAATATAATTTTAGTTCTTGCAATTGTCTTTCACTGAATACATTTCGATATCTTCCTCCATGAACAGGCATCTCCTAAAACAAAACACATTAAACGTGAAACATAATATACAGATATTATAATAAACAAAATTATAATAATCCCAGGTAAAAAATAACAAAACATTATATAATTATTATTGAATAGATATTTTTCATAAACGTGTTCATTAAGGTAGGCCCGCTTTGCTTATCAGGAGCTCTATTTGAAGCTCGGAACGTAGTATACGAGCGGGCGACGGGCAGCCCTTCGTCCCGTCCCGCACAGCCCTTGAACTTGTGCTTATTAAAAACGGAAGAACAATTTTTAAGTAAACTGTTAAAAAGGAGTTATTTTATACGGAGATCATAGATCAATTGAGCAATAAATACATAAGAATACTTAAAAGTTCATGGAAATTCAAATAATTCTTGCAACATTAAATTAGTCTGGTAATGACAATTGTAATGAAACAGAAACAATACTACCATGACGTAATGTTTGGTCGCTTCCGCCACGTGGCTCCTACAAGTGTAACAAACATGTAACAATATTCTCCCTGCAAGGTTAGTTTCTTTGGATTTAAAGTCATAACAGTTTACTTTTAGAGTATCATAATTGCAACACACGAAAAACAGCAATGACTTATAAATTACATAATAGCATATTAGCATTAACTCTCAGGCGAGACAGTCTCAACAATCCAAACACAACTTGAACACATAGCCAAAACAATCGTGTCAAAAATGCAAACAGTTTACAGTTTGAATGTTGTGTCTGGCTTACAGGAAACCAATAGTTAATCGATTACTCAACACCTAACTAATTTAATATTACGTCTACTGTAACACACGATTATTATGTCTATCTCATCGTTCTTCTTTAAATATTGACGTAACGTTGCTTCTGGGACATCATATGTGGTAGCTGCAGTTAAACACGACACGACTCCCTGTTTAACGACTAAAACAGCTTCTTTCATATTTTGTTTACTCCACTCTCCTCTATTGGAACGTTTTTTGTAGTTTCTGACCATCTGAAAAAATATCTTCTTCTTCCTATGGCACTACTAGGCCCTTGTTGGGCCCTGGCCTCCTTCAATTTTTCCCCCCATTCTCCTCTGTCAGCAGCCATCCTCCTCCAGGAACGCAAAAAAATATCACATTGACTAAATTATAACAGCTCTTATGATAGTATTTATTATTATTTCGGCTAATTTTGTATAAGAAAAAATAAATCTACAGTGCTTTATTAAAGATAACTATGAAATTACAAAGAAAGTCAGATTCAATAATTTATACGTTGACAGTAGAGACTAGTGTTAATATCACTCTTAGTTAACAAGGACCGCGGCAAGATGACAAGTCTGTCATATTGCCCCTGTCATCTTGCCCCGGGCAGACTAATGAAATGTAATGGCTAGTAAAACATACCCTATAAGGTAATTTGGCTGTGCGATTATATGAGAACACTTATTAAAGATTGTAATTTTATAGAAATAAAATTTTAAAAAATTTGATCTTACCTTGTAGTCGTAAGAGCTTATATCTGAGGATCCAAAAATAATAACAGCACCACTAAAAACTGAAATCGTATACCACACAGTTTCTTTATGGTAGATACCAATTCACTGCTAAACGGTTAACTGGACGTGAACACTGCAATTGCGTGGTGGGGATGAAGCACTGCAATCCAGCGTGAATTATGAAATTTAAGTAGTTAGTCATCTTGCCCCTACTTATTTTTAATAAACATTATACACATCAACTTTCTCATAATTACATTCTTTACATAGTTGGTTAGATATATTTTTTTTTTGTTACCCAATTAACAAAGTTATTTTATCCCAAGTCTAAAAATGTTTGTTTTTCGACTCAATTTTTTGGGGTTTTACACAGTTTTCTTAGAAACTAACTAAGATAGAGCTTTGGGACTTCTTTTACTCAATTGTCAAATCTAGAACCATAAGAAACTACCAAATTTACCCTTTACTTTATACCCCACGAATTTGACCGTGGGTGCATAATCAGGGCGAACTGTATCGCGAGCCGTAACTCGCTAACAAATCATTTTCGGACCTATGTTTATATGAACTTTTTTTCTTTTTGTTTTTAGCTATAGAATCAGGTCCTGAAAGATAGTAGTGCAATTTCGAATCACTCTATATATACAAATTTATATATATCGCTGTATGTATGTATAAACCTATATAGCCTATCGTGATGTATCAGGGACGGAAAGAGTAAGAAGTTGAGATAGATATTATTGTAATGAAACCGATCAGTTAATGATGTTATTAATATTACTTGCCAATTTACTCTGCTTTTAATACAGTTTGTAAAAAAAAAATAAATAATCTGTCTTTGTTGACCTTGGTAACACGAATCAAAATTTAATTTTTATAGAATCAAATAAATTAATATTTTGAAAAGAATAAGTTGCTAGTGCGGTTCAACTGAGTGAACAGTAAATTGCAGAGCGTGATTTTATAGAATCGATAAGTATTAGTTCGATTCAATTCGACTTGCTCTAATCAAATATTGGATACGTTGTTATAAAAGTGAAATATAATTTCTTAATTGTCTTAAACTAAATCGGTATTACATTTGGTTTCATCTTCTTCTTCTTCTTCTTCTTCTTCTTCTTCTTCTTCTTCTTCTTCTTCTTCTTCTTCTTCTTCTTCTTTATTTCAAGGGTTAAGTATATAAACCTATTCCGGCACCCATCTCATCCTCGGACGACCCACGTCTCTTCTACCAATGGCTTTATAGTTAAATGCCGCTTTCGGCAATCGATCCTCTGTCATCCTTTGCAAATGGTCCCACCATTGTCTTCTGTAAGCTGAAATAATTTCATTTATGACCTCTGCTTCAAGTTCTGGTCCGATATCCTCATTCCTTATTCTATCTTGGAACGTATAGTTTAAAGTACTTTGAAGAAACTGTATTTCAGCACTCTGAATCTTGCCGCATTCCTTTTTTGTCATTACCCACACCTCACTCGCATATATATTATATTTAGTATTATAATTTTACAATATTAATATATTATTATATTTAGTATTATAATATGTTATAACACGTAATTATATACGTATACAAAAGGCGTTAAAAATGTATAAGTTAATAAAGGATAGTCTTATTGGAATCACTTAAGTAAGTCAGTTTTTGCATTCAATCGCGACATTTACGAACACCTGCAGCATCGTTTGTTATAACCTAGGGTCAAACATTTTGGGAACTCGAGAACAAGCAGTATTACTATCCTGAGGGATGTGTAATAGTTTTATGACCGTTGCTTTAGCTGGTTCAGCTCACCTTAATAAGAAAGCGAGAGCCTAGAGAAGGGTTTTTATGATTTTCTCAACGTTACCGCCCGGTTTTTATTCGTTGCTCTGCCCTCACAAAAATCACTATCCTCACTGCCTTCTGTTAGTCGTAAAGCCTGGTTGTTCCTTTCTGTCTGAATATTTACGGAATTCTCTTTCGCGTTTACGACGTCTCAAAACGACGTTTCTTACATTTTTGTCTTTTTATTTTACACCATTAACGTTGACTTTGGAACACCTGAGAATGTGACGGCTTCACAAAACCTGCTTTGTAAATGGAACCTCTGTTGTAGTGAGATTAGTTTGTTCATGTACAACATGGCAAGACAAAGTGGAGTGATAGCAACACGCGAATCAAATACCAGTGAGTGACGTACATAGCTGATTGACGTAGATAGTATAATGCAGCAATGTCTGTTGTGACGTCATAATAATGGAACCTCTGTTGTAGTGAGAATAGTTTGTTCATGTACAACATGGCAAGACAAAGTGGAGTGATAGCAACACGCGAATCAAATACCAGTGAGTGACGTACATAGCTGATTGACGTAGTTAGTATAATGCAGCAATGACTGTAGTGACGTCATAATAATTTTGATAGTTTTTAAACTGTAATAAACTGAATTTATTAACTGAATATATTAAAATTAGTCCCTGAACATTAATTACGAAGTAAGGCATTTGGATCAAGTCAAAGAGGCCCGATTTTTTTTTTACAAGGTAAAGGAAAACTAATATTTCCGCTGGACGAGGGTTCTCTTACCCATTAAAACCACAAACCGTTATTTCCTGCCATCAGTCCACCCCGAAACCATTTCTCGCATTACTTCAGCGTGCTGATAATCATACTTCGCCCGATGAAACGCCGTCATGTTTACTCCTCATATGTAATAAACAGATCACTGATCGTTTGCGTTGGTTTCCCTTTCGTCAGGTGTAGAACACCCTCTACGTAGGCAGCCCGTCGTTTCTCTCTACACAGCATTAAATCGATAATGTTATCGTGGCTAATGTGCCCTAATTCAGTTAAGAGGCGTTCTAGTTTTATCATCCACCTGTGGCATCTAACCTGTGAAATGCATCATACCTATGTGAGTCACAATGCAGATATCCTGGATCTTCCCCTTTCGCGATTTTATTTAAGTAGGCACAAAAATATCCATGCCCTTAGAGAAATTGCGTTAGTTAATAGTTGCCCTCACCATGTCCTAGATTGATCCATGTCTCCAGATGTGTAATAACTCTCGTGGTCCATCTTCGTCTAGACTCTTGATTCCAGCGTTCCTGCCAACTGCGTATGATATGTAATATGTAACCTGACTTCATCTTTAGCAGTTGTTCCAGCTTTCGTTTTTCCCTCAGTGTTAATTTTTCTTCTTCGTACCAACAGATCAATAGACATTGCACCAGCAAATATTGCCATTTCAGATACCGTGCGGTGTGAGCAACCTATCCGTAGTGCCCCTCGCAATTGCACCGGCTTTTGTGCCCTCCTGCGGTACTTTTCCAACTTGATTGTGTCAGCCCAGAGTTCTGCCCCATACAACAGGATTGATTTTGCTACTGTCATCACCGCTTTCATGACAAAAGCTTCGAAGTATAAACTGTGTTCAGATAAGTTCAGTTAAATATATGCGTACTCTATACCAGTAAACAAAACTGCGGATGAAAGTAGAGCTAACGACTATTACGAGATGCTTTAGTATTAAAAGTCGATTAATCCTAATTATATTTCTATCTTCTTTTGAACGATTAGGATAGGTTAGGTTGCGTAAGACTCGATTAATGATAAAAGTTAGGATCGGTCGTCGTTAACTAAATAGAGTTTTAAAACATTTCTGTCGACATTTCGATTAAATTTATTTTCATCGTCAGGGCGATACAGAAATAATACACATATCATGACAGTTTTTGTGTGAATGTATGTGTTTATTTCACGTAAAGAAAAATAATAACCATTACACTACTTTATTATTCTTATACAGTAAAACCTGTCTTAAGCTGCCACCCTTAGATCTCCGTAAAATGTGGCCGTTTAATAAAGTGGCGGGGATAGTAACAATACTTTATATTAAATACTGGTACGGATAATAATCTATATTATTTTATTATGTACTTGCAGTTGTATTCCTATTTACAGTATGTTCACAATGAAAGTACTTATATTACAATACGTGGTAAAGAAATAATACTTTTGAAAAATAGAGTTTTAATGTCTTCTGTTCGTAATTTAAACAGAAACACTACAAATTTCAAGAACACTTAACTGACCGCCTACTACTGTTTCAACTTTATGGAAACTTTAACTGTGTATTGTATACAAATAACATTTTGTAAATATAAAAGTAGACAGGTACATACGGCCAAGTCGTTTACTTTGTCTTTAAGCAGAGTAAAAACACTATTTGAGTATTCTTAGAAATCTGTACCGTAAAATTACTTTGTTTACTGTATTGTATTACACATGACTGAATACCTAATAGGTGACCATTTAAGCAAGTGAACGAACCCGTTACGGGCTGACCGCTGGTCGAGAGAGGAGGCGACCGTTTAATGGAGAGGAAATGTACATTGTTCTTACGGAAAATAAAATCCGTTTCTAAAAAATTGGTTGTTTACGAAAGTTACCACTGAATAAAGGTGGCCGTTATTTCAGGTTTAATGTATTACATAATTACTAACATTGTTATATGTTATTTTGTGTTACTTTTATACAGGTCCTCATGGTCATAATAAATTTAAAACATCAACAACAATCATCATATAAATGGTCTCCAGATCGCTTATAAGATTCAACTAATTTAAAATATACCTTATCTGATCCGTCAGCGATATTGTAGTTTTTGCAATCAGCCCAGATGATATGTGCCTGTCAGGCAGTGCGCACTGTCTTCGTTAGCTGTGTGTGTACGGTGTTTTAATTATGTCATTTTTAACAGTTGTGTTTGTTTTATTCGTGTGTATGTGTTTTTAATAATTTCACCGACGAATCCTATATATTAGGAAGAAGAGATTTTACCTGATGATGGGAATTTAATTCCCGAAACATGTAGTGAAATATAAAACTACAAGATCGCTGACGGATCAGATAAGGTATATATTAAATTAATTAAATCAACAACAATAACGTGTTGAAACCTCGACAAAATATTTTGGCTCATCACCGTATAAAAATTTCTCGATTAGCGCTTTCGAGCCATCAGCAGATCGGAAGTGTTTCTGAAATACATATTTCCGATCTGATGATGAGCTGAACGGGTGAAAAGCGCTAATCGAGAATTTTTTAAACAACGGTGTGCAACATCATAATTTCTGTTTGTGATTATAAGCACTAACACAATATTATTATTAACAAAAAATGTTTTTAAATTGTGTCCTGATATTAGTTTAGCATATCGTACCGTACAAAATCTTTCGTCAGTCGAATTTATTAAAAAATTAATTTTTGTCAAACGACCTATGGCCCAAGTGTTAGTAATTACTCTACATTATTTTGAAGTATTAATGATTTAAAAAAGAACAGTGTTTTGCAAGTCCAATAGCACTTATTTACTGACTTATTCATTTAAAATACTGTACATAGTCGACTGAGAATATGTCCATTCAACTATCCAGCCATGAACATAGCAAACAGGAAGAGAACTGATTTGCATTGTAGTATAGTATGCTATAAAAGTCTACATTTTTCTTTTTCAGTTCACTAAAATATGCACTTGTACCGGCTAGACGAAGTTTAGTTTATTGCATTCCTTTCTTGCATACCTCTTTATTCCGTTGCACATAGATTCCACACCGGTCAAACAGTCATCCCTTCCATAGTTACTTGTTTCTCTGATTTGTCTCTTCTAGTCATTCAAATAGTCTTTCAAGCTCATTACTGGAGGAATGTATTAAAACATTATTAAAATATTTGTTAAAAAAAACAGGTAGGCATATATTGTAACCAGCAAAGCAGGTCATTCAACGCAGCTTATTATCTTTCTTTTAATCCAGTTAAAGTACCTCTTGATCATAACATACCTTCTTTCTCTATGTGTAGGATAGTCCTGGCAGGTCTTCACACTACGTAAGAAAAAACTTCCGTGAAAGTATAATGTTAGATCTTGGAAACGAGAATATGTATTACACTGCTTTCGTTCTCCGTGATATAATCATACTGCCACATTTACAGATTAAAATCAGAGTGATGAAAATTTTGTCTAAGCAATGCATTGTGAAAAAGTAGCTTTTAAGTATTTAAAGAGAAAATTACCACATCAGGATTATGTTAGGCTGAAGAACGGTTCATTGTTGGTCCGCAAATTTGTGAATTTCTGACTACAAATCCTTTATTAGGGTTGCTGATTATAAATCTGAACAGTTTATATCGCAAAGTTATCGCGGATAACTAATTTGACTTACTTTGACTTAAGTCCTTAAATTCCTAGGTGAAACATAGGGCCTCGATGAAATTTCTCCAGCGTGTTCTGTCCATTGCCAGGGGCTTCACCTCCCTCCACGCTTGTTGACACCAGCCAGTTCTCTTTCCATATTCCTCTTCCAGGTGTTCCTCGGTCTTCCACGTCTGCGGCTAGTCTGTGGATTTCAACTCAGTGCCTGTCTAGCGATATTTTTTGGTGGTCTTCTCAGGGTGTGACCGATCCACTTCCATTGTCTTCTCTTTGTTTGTAGATGGATGGGACTCTGACTTGTGGCCTCCCATAGATCTCTGTTTGAGATGGCACCAAATTCTCATTATGTACCTCACGCAACGGTTTATGGAAGTATGTAACCTTGTGATGATATCCTTTGTCACTTTAAAAGTCTCACATCCATACAGCAACACCGATTTGACAATTTGAGTCAAATATTCTGAGTTTTGTCTTCTGCGTATATGGGGTGATCTCCATATTGGTCGTAACTGTGAAAATGGTCCTTTTGCTTTATTTATGCGTAACTAATTTGAATATAGGTTAAAAGTAGAATTCCATCCCAAACCACGAATGGCCTTGAGAGAGAGATTCTACTCAGGCAGTCATCGCGGGAGTCATTCCGGGCTCTGGTTTTCGGTATATAAATTGTACCTTTAATTTTCACGTAGATTTTAACCTGCAGTCGCAATGATTGTACAGCAACTATTGCTCTGTGAACAAATACTGTTTGGTTCCCGGGTCTTTTTAGGTGTAATTAATATTTACTCTTATGTCAGTTGCAGCTGAAACGTCGCTTTGGTTGAAAACCTTCAATGATAAATGAATTATCTTCTTTCTCTTCTCAATCCAGAGAGATTAGCAAGCTTTCGAT
This sequence comes from Magicicada septendecula, assembly GCA_034769895.1. Taxonomy (NCBI): domain Eukaryota; kingdom Metazoa; phylum Arthropoda; class Insecta; order Hemiptera; family Cicadidae; genus Magicicada; species Magicicada septendecula. Next base: position 419,029,808 of record CM068374.1, on the reverse strand, counting down.
TTCTTCCTTACCGTAGACAACCCCTTGATAATCAAATACCTTCTTTCATCTTTTACCCCATTCATGTACTCCTGCCTGGGGCAGGGCGGTGAACGACGTACCAGGTGACCAACCAAATGGATACAACCAACTCATTCTCCTCAAAACCCATCATTAGGTATTCCTTCCGTGTACGGTAATCGTAAAGCCCTCCTCTAGCACCACTCTCAAAAGCTTCAAGGTCGTCCCTCCGAGCCATATGTGCATATGCTCCGACTTACGGCCCACATTCACATTCAATTAGTAATTACTCTACATTATTTTGAGATATTAATGATTTTAAGAAGAACCGTATTTTGCAAGTAGAATAGTACTTACTTATAGATTTATTCATTGAAAACACTGTACATAGTGAACTGAGAATATGTGCATTCAACTATGCAGCAGTGTACATAGCAAAAAGGAAGGACTGATTTTGCATTGTCGTGCAGTATGCTATAAAATTCTAAATATTTCTTTTTCAGTTCAATAAAATATGCACTTATTCCAGCGAGACGAAGTTTAGTTTATTGCATTCCTTTCTTGCATGCCTCTTTATTCCGGTATCCGTAAATTCCACACCGGTAAAACAGTCAGCCCTTCCGTTGTCGATTTGCTTCTCTGCTTTCTCTATTCTGCAAATAGTCTTTCAAGCGCATTGCTGTATGAATGTAAGATATCTGTTAAAACAAACAGGTGTTACCTGTAAACAGTTAGAACCTACAAGTCATCTTAGAAATTATAGTCACCTATGGCTTTTAAACTTAGAAAATAAATCAAACAAACTTTCAAATCTTGAAGGGGTAGGATTGGACTTCTGAAGGTCATATAGGGTTTCCAGGCTTCACAGTCTTAGAAATTAAAATATCACGAGGCAACTGCGTTTGTCATAAAACAATTTTAGACACCATAAATACACCATAGAACCATGAATTGTATGGCTACGTGTAAAAGTTGCCTGACGATCGTTGGCCCAAAACGTTGTGAAACTGGTTTTCAGCTAGACGATGGAAACGAGTCGGAGCAAACTATGGCCAATAATGGAAAGGAAAGGGATCCCATAACATCTAAATAGAGCTATACAGAATTTTTATGTGGATAATAAAATCTTAATTGTAGCAAGGAAACCGAGAACAGCTCCTAGAGTTGGCCTGATCAATTGTGGAATACGACAAGGGTGTCAGTTATCAGCTTCTACTTTTAATTTATATATTGACAATGTCATACAAAACTGCCAGATGTGGACTTCAGAACATTTTATGATTGGTCACTTTACAATTGACACTTTGTTGTTTGCTGACGATCAGTGTATTCTGTCGGACTTGGAAAACAGGTTGCAGAAGAGTATACATTTGTTACATCGAATCTGCAAGGACTCAGGATTGCAAATATCCACACTTAAGACCAAGGTGATGGCTTTTCGTGGAACTGATCCCGTACGGGCGAAAATTGTTATAGATGGTACTGTCCTGGAACAAGTTAGCAATTTTGAATACCTGGGCTACAGTGTGTCTTATAATGTAAGCAACGACGTGGTGAATAAGCTGCATAAGCTCAACCTTATGTGCGGGACCATTAGGCGAACTCTTAAGTCAGCAAGTAAAGAAATACGCCTAAAATTCTACAAGGTAATGGCCCTTCTCACACTTCTTTATGGATATGAGAATTGGACTCTAACGAAAGGCCACGCCAGTCGCATCCAAGCGGCTGAAATGAGATTTCTCAGGCACGTGGCAGGGTATACTCTCCGTGATCATAGAAGAAACTCAGATATACGGCAGGAACTGAATATTATGAGTATACTTGGCAGGATCGCCCAGTATCGGCTGAACTGGTGGGAACATCTTTGCCGAATGGATGACTGCCGCATCCCCAAACAAGTATGGAAATATAAGCAGAGGGGACAGAGAGGTGTGGGACGTCAGAGGAAGCGCTACAGTGACTAGCTCTAATATTTGCCTGTTTGAGACCGGAGCAAACCATCCTTGGTTTAATCCTTGAAGATGATGATGATGATGACGATGGAAGCGGGTACACCCAGAAGATGCTGGAAGCAAAACGTACACTATAAGATGGAGAAAAGAGGTGACTGGAACAACAGAATCATCCGATGTGTAGGATGCGAGAGACGTCACTAACTGTACAAGCTCTCACACACGGGTGGAGGGTGTTTCTAAATCAGAGAATTCAGTAGGCGATAAAAAATCCATAAGTATTATATCTTAACTATTGTTTAGATACTACGATGTCATTTGCTGTCTCTTCAAAAAAAAAAAAAATCGTGCACGCTAAATGTATCATAGCTTATGATGATCAGATTTTTATCTACGAAATGTACGTAAAGCAAACTTGAATATAATATACTTGCAGACAAAACCTTATATAACAGGATCATATTTTAACGTGCAGCCAGACATAAAACGTGCAGTGATCAATTAAATTTGTGCAGTGATAAAATTGGAAAATGTGCAGCAATAAGGTTTAGAGGAAAAGTCGGGAAAATAAATTAACTGACAGTTGAGTAAAAAATAATGTAATGAAACAATACTTAGCCTTGTTAAAATCTGAAGCAGTTTACCTCAAGCTTAATACATTTTTAGAAAAATCCATAATTTTTTGTACCGTACTAAAGTAAAAAAACGCAGTTTATCAAGATAATTTTTTTTCTTGGAATTAGGGAAGACTAGAAAAGCACCAAAATAACGTTTTGGCAGGTCTAAGTTTTGAAAATTTCCCGGGGGAAACCCCCCGGATCCCCCGTTCTGGTAAACTACACATTTGTGCAGTGATACAAATTTCTTAAAATATACCTCTGTTATGTAATTATGAATAATGTTTAATAATATCACTGCAAGAAACTATAAACCCAAAGAGTTAGTATTTCATGACATATTTTTCATCTCAGATGTCGTTTTCCGCATTTCATTTACGTTTCCACTAATTTCAATTAGTAGACACAATACAAATTCTGACGGCTAGTGAGTATTATGAATCAGTGGTGATTCCTAACCCGATGAGTGGGCCATGCATCGACTCTAAGCACAATTAAACATGTGTAGGCCTACATAAAATTCGAATGCTGGAAAATCATTTTAAAATATTCAGGAACGCACTTGTTTATGTCGCTGTTAGAAGAATTTTCAAGTGTGATTAGTACAAGGATTAAAAAGAGTGTTTTTTTTTTTTTAGTAAGCTGCTATTCTACTAGCTAAAATATTGACAGATGCATGCCGGCACTTGCCTAGGCTTGAAACCTGGAATCGAAAAGCTAACACCAGACAGCGACAACCAAAGCAATAAAAAAAGCTGGCACTTTTACTGAGCCAGGACACTGGCAGCACTACTAAAGATTGCTTGCTTTTTGCGTCTCTGATAGCCACGTGATGTGCAGTTTAGCATTCTACGTAGGTACCAGCAAACCGCTGACTCGTAGTTTAGATTGTTATAAGTTTGAGTGTTTCTAACTGTAGCCTAATGTAAAAAGGACGGCTAGATAATGAAGGTGTAGTTATGAGATCCTAAATAAATGCTAATATTTTGCGAAATTGTAGCCAACTCATAGTTAGTACACGAGGCATTTGTTGAAGTGATTGCCTTGGAGGCAGAGGTGTCAAAACAGCGCACAGAAATAGAAGCGGAGTGATATTAATGGCTTTGAAGTTATTCATAGGCAAACAAAAATGCGCATATACGTACAAAACTATCATACGACCCATCCTGTGCTATGGCAGTGAAACCAGGATATTAACACAAAGAGCGATTGAACGCCTGAAGATATTTCGGGCTTCTGAGACAGATCCTGTGCACCATGTATAGGAAATGGGGAATGGAATATACGTCATAATGATGAGACATATATTGTGTAGCGTGACAGAAAATCCACTACATTGTAAATCATATGAAATGATAAAATTTAATTACATCAAAAAATGTTGTAATAATATTAAATGACATTTAAATAAATCAGAGGAATGAAACACAATAAGATAAAAATCCTCACTACATAATATATAAAAACCACTGTTAAAAGAAACCAAAGAAAGTATTGAAGCAACTCATCAACTCATAAATAATACCAGTACGTTACCCAGGAAGCTCAGAGCAGTAAACCAGTTACATAAGACAATATCCCGAAAAAAGAGACTCACTCAAAGAGTGGTGAATACCAAAATACTCTAAAAACAAATAGAAGAATAAAGTCAGTTCAGTGAAGAAATTCAATACTCCAAACTAAACCTCAGTCGTGATAACACCAAGTACCTTGGTTCCCAAGAATGAGGAAAGAAGAACAGAAGAGTGAAGACTAGACGAGGGACAAGAATGAAAACTAGAAGAGGGACAAGAATGAATACCAGAAGGAAGATCGGAAGAAGGACAAGAAGGAAGACAGGAGGAGAGGAAGACATAGTATGAAAGAAACACCGTAGTAAAACCTATTATTATATAAACTACTATCAATCCCAAACCCACAAAAAACTATGCCAAAGAAAGTATAACATCCCAAAATCTTATAAAAATGTAATTATTGAGAAAACTAAAGTGTTGTATAGCGTTATAAGAAGTGCACCGGCTAAAGCTATTGTGTAATAAAGAAAATAAACTAGTCTTAACGGTCCATGATGACTAAAGGTCTGGTCTGAGATAATAAGACTCAGAATATCAGAACCAACAGTGAAAGTGAATTTGTATAAGTGTTTTTTTTTTAAAAAAAAATGCAATAAACTTAAAGTTGGTGATACTATAACTTAGTAGTATGCTATATCACAACTTTAAAGTCTAATAATAACCAGCATGATAAAATAATAAAATGGAAGGTTTCCAGTATTTTATTATTTTTATGTAAATCCTTATTTAAAAGACCTTTGTAAAAAAGGATGATAATAAATAGAGTATGGGAATTAATGTTTGCTGATGTGGGGAATCACAATAATAATGAATTAAACCAAAAAGGACTGACACTAATATAGTATGAATAAGTGTAACATGTTCAAATAGACTGTTCTTTCACAGTCCTAAAATCAATGTATTAAATAAATGTATTTGTAAGGTTTATTAGAAAATAAGATTTATGTTATGTATTTTAAAAAAGAATTAGGTTTGATAAATAATAACCTACATACCAGTAATAATGTACTAAAAGGTATGCTATGTTAGATTGAAAATAGTCAAAAGAGATATGTTTAAGCTGTATCTGCAATATGTTAAATTGTGCAGATTAATAAACAATGTTCATAATTAATTATTTTAATAACTGTAGTGTTAATTAACTACTACACAAAACAATAAGTTATAGATCATGTTATTTTCATATAATTGTAGTTATGTAAAGTCAGAGGAGGAATCAAGTTTAATTTATTGAGAAAGAAAGAAATATAAAATTCTAAAATCTAGGCCATTTGGTGAAATCAGAGAACCAATATAAAATAGTATAATTCACTAATAAATCCTGTAAACTACCCAGATTTATATAAGATAACATAATTAACTACTACTAGGAATGATCCTATGAATTAAAATGACAATAAGGAAATATACCTTAACATTTTGTAAATTGTCAAAATATATAAATTAATTAATTTTAGAGAGCAATATCAAATCTACAAATTAACACAAAAAACCAGTTCAAAGGTGTAATTTATATGTATTTAAGGAAAGGAAGAGAAATATGACTAATTAAAATTTATTATAATAGTATTAATAATAATTAAAATGGAAGGAATTTTATATAAAAACGGAAATCCAATTTTGAGCCTATATTTCCAAAGTGTGAACAAAATTTGTTAATTTCCACAAAATGTCTACAGATATGAACTATAATACATCAATTTAAAGGGAATAAGATGATTAAACTAATAATAAGGTTAATAATTCATAAAAGTAAGGAATAAAATAGAAAAATTCCATATATAATGTAATATTTTCTAATGTGTATGAAATCGAAAAATGTTAACAATACTTTTTCAAGGATTAACTGGGCAAGATTTATGACCAAGTTAATTAGTCTTTTGTTGAATATCAAGCTGAATAGGTGTGTGACAAAAACGTTCTTTAAACCGAGTCGAACATGAAGCTAACGTTTTAGCCATTGAAATCAGTGAACGGGAGTTAGACAAATTAAACACTTTTTGAAGCCAATACTATAAAAACATTCACGACAATAGTGAAAACAAACCTCTAACTTCACTATACGAGTGACAGTAAACGGTAAAACATTATATTACAACTGATTTACTCTACAAACCTAACCGTAACTTGAAAACTTAACCGGAATAGTTGAACAAATAGAAAATAAACTAACTAACGCAAGTTTACACAGAACACTTCACCAGAATACACTAAATAGATTAACAGACTTATTACACCAGTGCGGGGACATTTTAGACCTTGATGAAGGTAATTTTATAGTAATTTTCTGACTCGACGCATATACAATAGCCGAGACCAACCCAAGGAGCGGCCATCTTGAAAACGAAACCTGCCTACTACATCATAGTTACTGACGTCACATCAGTCTTCATTGGTTCGACAAAACATTTATTCTAATATCATAACCTGAATTATTTAAATACTATTAAATAGTAATTATTGTATTTATGTGTTAATTGTTAATGTTATACTCTCTCAGCACCCTTCTCTGACTATTAATTCTTAATCGCTCAAAGAACCTGTCTTTAATATAATATAACATAAAATTTTGTTCTGTATGACAATCGATAATTCCTGAGACAGAGTCGATAATTGCTCTCAATCGATAAAATATCGATTATTTATCTAAAATTGTCAATAAATCTTTATATTTCTATTATTTTGTATCTGTATTTATTTCACAGGGTAATTTAAGGGTATTTATAAGGCTGAAGGTATTAAGTGAAAAGAATACACTCTATTTTGAACAAGATATTGGACCAGTAAGGAAAGTCACCAATCGATTATTACCTGGAGTTAATATATTTAACTCCAGACTTGGTGCAAATTTTCAAGAAGTGCTCGACGGTCAATAAATACTTACCTGTTATTAAAATTTTCACATAACCCTTAAAAACAGATTTATCTAGTATACATACCTCTATAAACATAAACAAAATTATTTTATTGTTTGGAAATTCTAATTATTGAAATTTCCATTTTATTTTTATTCTTTTGTAACGACCGGCATACAGCGGTCTGGTGACCAAGTGGCTAGCCCAAACAGTGGGATTTGATCAGATTACAGTCATATATAGGGTCTTCTTACAAAGTGACGAAACCAACACGGGGCACTAAGGAAGAAGATAGCCAACGAAAGGTCGTCTTGTTACAAAGTGGCTTCCATCGCGGGGCTTGAACGGTAGCGACCACACACTGAAAAGGTCACGTCACTGTTACAATTGTCACTTCAACGAACCAACGGTAGAGGTGTACTCAAAACTGAGGAGGCTACCATGGGCTGGCCATGGCCTAAGAATGGACGACAAATGAACACCTAAAAGAGTCCTTGTATGGTGGTAAACGACCAAAAGGCCGTCCAACGAAAAGATGGGAAGATGCTGTCGCTGTGGCTGCAAGAGAGATGTTGGGAGTGCGAGGATGGAAGTCCTTTGCTACGGATAGAGAGAGGTGGAGAGTTAGGATAGAGGAGGCCAATGCTCGACTTCGGGCTGTAGCGCCATAGGATGAGGAGGAGGAGGAGGGGGAAGTCATCAATATCATTTTGAATGGAAGATGGGTGAGAAATGCGCCGCCGATTCCAAAAGATGAGAGACAAGAAGGCATGTGAAACAGTTCTGGTGACAACAATAATGATGTTCGTTACGTAATCATTCATTTACTTTTGCCTGATTTTCTTTCGGCAAGCACTGCTTATATTGCTTGCTCTGAGAATTCACCTCTGGTGTGAATATAATATTTAATGGTCGTTGTTTTTCTGTATAGTCATGTGTTGTATAGATAAAAGTCAGACATAAAACCTGACTTTAATACTGGTTGTTTACCTGACAATCATATAAACAATACCTGACAACCTGACAGGTGATTGTTTTACTGTACCTGGGGCCGATTTATTGTTACGACAGAACATCGGAATCCTCGTAACAATACATTAACAACTGGTCATAACGTACGCTTCAAAGTAAAGTTTCATCTTACTAAAGTACAATTGAATATTTTTTGTGTGAAGCTAACAAGCTATAGGAGTGGCAAATCTCTAAACTTTAAACTCTAAAAGAATTTCCATACGTTATACTAAGGCGTGCTGAAAGAAGGAGTTTTGTTCTCATTCTAAGTTATTTTCTTCCGTCTAAGGAAGAAAACGTATTTTTAAAATAATTCACCGAACAAAAGATTTGCGAACCCAACTTAGCGTGTAAACTCGATTTAGTTAAAATGAAAAGTTATATAAGGCTGCCTTGTTGCTCCGAATACACCAGCACGCCAATGTCTTCGTTTAAACAACTCTATTTCGTAAATTGAATCCTTTGTATATTACAATAGAGTATGTATTTCTTCTGTCAAAGTACGTATAAAGAATGATTGTAGTATCTATCCTTTAATCTAGAAGCTTAATAAAATTAAGGATACATCTATTTTATTAAGGCTACACTATTAATATAGTCTACGTCCTTTTACAATAATATTGAAACTCTATTTCACTTCACTTTCACTTATTCTGCGTCAAAATGTCCACATATTAGTGTCGATCTGGGAACCAATTAAATGGTATTATATTATTTTATACATCACTACATCAGTATAAAAATCTGGGAACCGACTTCATAACAAACAAAACTAATGTTTTTAAGGATCATTGCGGCAGAAGCATGTTCACAAAGCTTGCTACGTGGACGTACGAACGTAAATAAGGAGTTACGGAGTGTGGACGATTTGATTGGATTTAACAAAATGAAGTTAATGTTGGTCAAGAAGAGGCAATCGAGCAAGGCTCGTAGTTTTTCCATCTGCTGTCTGTGTCTGAGTCTGCTCCTTGCATGTTGAGGTACCCATTGTGAAGACTAGCCCTGGTATATTATTCTTTCTATGAAGGGATTGGGTAAATGGACAGATAGTGTCTACCTCATCACTGGAGTGAATTGGCGGATACAGTGGCAATTGTTAACGACACTGATGATGACCTTTGATGGTGAGTGCAAAATGTCTATCAACATAGACTCTAGACCACGCCCTAACAGCCCAGCCAATAATGTTTTTGACTATGTGGACGCCGCGCCGCGCCGGTCGTGAAAGCCTTGGCAACTCTATTAATGTTAGCTATTTGTAAGATCTTATTTGGATTAATTGATTGAAAATTTTAACGTATGCTCTCTCTTTTAAGAGACACAATTGAAATATTATAATGTAACAGCAATACCTCAACTACTGTATGGTAGTTAGACTTGGATTAGAAAGGCCAAAGACATATTATCTGGAATACGAGGAGCGGAAATGAGATTCTTGAGGGCTGTAAAGTGTTGTACCAGGAGAGATCTTATCAGAAATTATCATATTAGATTGAAGCTAGGCATTATTGAAAGTTTAAATGAGAAAATCTCCCGGTATAAAACGGAGTGGCGGTTACACGGAGAGAGAATGGATCCTAATAGACTTTCAAGAAGAGCCCTTGACTATCATTCAAGAGGGAAGAGAAGTGTGGGAAGACCCCGTGAGCGATGGTTGAGACTGGAACAGGCTACTAGCCTAAGCCGTAAAGGATGACGACGAAGACGGCTTTCTCTTTTACTTTTGATTTAGGGCTGAAAGGTTTTTCAATGAAAAAGCTAACTACAGCTGGAGAATGTAATTTTGGTTCATCCTGTCTAATCTATTCGGAACTAATTTTGTTCTGTACTTGTATGAAAACTGAACTTGTCGTATGTTTCTTATTTACTCACTGTCTTTGGTCAGACTTCCCGACGATGACGTTTTCTAGTTACAATTTATGTATCCACACATAAACTCACGTATTGCATCCAGAGAGAAAGGAGGTTACGATCTAAACATTGTTGCACGCTGTACTATTCTGCATGTCGTGAGGGGTAACATTGTCGTCACAACAATGCATCTAATGCAATGTACCAGCTGCACTAGAGCTCAGTAATACAATTATAGCTGCTCAGCATCATTTCCAGAACCATTGCGATCGTGCCGATTCTACACTACTGAAAACAGAAAATGAGTAGCTTTAGTATAAAGATTTACATATAAACCATTTCTTTCTTCAATTAACCACTTATTCAAATAACGTCTTTTCCCAGTCTCCAGTTTTATCAATTTCACTACCTCGTCTACACGTTTTTTCGTTGTTCGTTTCCGAATGTCGTGACCCAGTGTATCTGTACAACACTCAATCCTCTCCACGCTATCCTGTCCCTAGCCATTCGTATTACATCCTCCGCTGACAAATCTGGCAGTGTTGTGAAGTCGTCTCCTTCTTCTTTTTCTCCTCCTTCATCATCATCATCATCATCATCTTCTTCTTCTTCTTCTTCTTCTTCTTCTTCTTCTTCTTCTTCTTCTTCTTCTTCTTCTTCTTCTTCTTCTTCTTCTTCTTCTTTCCTCGTCGTCCTCCTCCTCCTTCTTCTTCCCTTCTGCTCCCCACGTCTGTCCCGGTATCCATCGTATCCTTAGCCTACCTACATCTCTTCTCCCTACGGGTGTAACTACTGTCTTAGTAGTATTCTACTACTGTATTCTTCACAGATGGCTACACAGATTATGAAGTATAAGTAGGATGAAACACCAAGGAAAATCTTGACGATGCAGCTGGATTGAACAATAAATAGAGGCAGGTCAAATCTGTAATGGATTCCTGGCCCGTGTGTAAGGCTCCTGCAGAGTTACCAGAATAGTTCAACGAAACTTCCCAGCCAATGGCACTAAATTTTCCCCTTGTTCACGATATTTACGACAATAATATTTACTTACTAGATGATTCTCGTATTTAAAAACAAAAGTTGTTGTTTTTTTCTTAATTATTTCCTTATGCAGACATTTCCTTCAGCCGGAGAACGACGGCTCCTAAAGGTTTTGTTAGAGAGTGACACTTTTCTCTCTCGTTGTGCCTTTCTTTTCCTCCGTCTGAATTAGAGATAGTTTCAGAAAACACGAAACACGTTGTGGCTAAAGCTTAATGTTAAATAATGTGTTTCTGACAAAAAATGAACCGAGTCGTTGCAGGTACCGGTATATTTATTTAGAAACATGCCACTGCACGCGACCATCTCGATCTAGCCGAGTTGAAAAATGACACCATAATAGTTTATAATAGCGCCCTACCTTAAATCTGACACGTAATTTTTATCACTTTTTTTGTATATGTGCACCGGCTTGAGTCTTTCACTTGCCTCATGATTCACGTGTATTTTGTATTTTTTGCTTTGCAACAGTTAAAGTAAACACACACGCTTGTTTGATTGATTATTGTATCAAAAAGAACTTTCTATGAAGTGACATCATTTATAAAAAAACATTTAAATTTATATATTTATTTGGGTGAGAATTTTCATGCATCCTGTAATGTACTGGAAATATCCCCATATACTCCTCCTGGCGAGAGGGAGTTTAGTAAATTGTATATGAAAGTCTCGTACAAATCAATTTCCCATTGATGTCTACAATATCCAAAAGACACATAATTAATACAATAAAACTTATATTTGTTTTATTGTGCTCATTATTGAATTTAATTTTTAATCCCCTTATTGTAGAGAGCATTAACTTTCTGTAAAATGTTAATAAATAAATTAATTAATTATACTATTTCTTTTATGAATTTGCTAACTGCTATAATTTTTATTGTTCGACTAAGCTTTTCGTCATCACTGACATCTTCAGGTCTTAAACAAGACCGGATTGTTTAAACAAGATCAGGCGTTGTTTAAGACCTGAAGATGTCAGTGATGTCGAAAACCTTAGTCGAACAATAAAAATTATAGCAGTTAGCAAATTCATAAAAGAAATAGTAAGGATGGCTGCTAATTTAAACAATACGAAGAATAATTAATTATAAATAAATAATAATAATGTTTAAAGAAACTGAAAAAAACATAGAGGAACTCTAGATTACTCAAGAAGATATTGAAGAATGTTTGCCACTCAAAAATAAATTTAAAAATTCACAAGGTTATCAAGAAAACCCCAAGAAGGGGACATGTGTCATCTGGACTGACAAAAGGAGGCAGAGACATCGATCAAGAATGAAGGAGATGTGGGAGAGAAGGAAGAGAGGAGAAGAAGTGAGGAACCAGTTGAACCGAACGTAGTTCACAGTGGCTCATACGCAAAAAAAAATAAGAAGAAATTAATTAATTATTAATAAATAATTAATTGATTAATTACACCCATTACCTACAGTGGACAAAGACTATAAAAACGGGAAAAAACAAGTAAAATACTTACATTTATCTCTAAACATTTGTCTCCAAACAAATAAATAAACGATATTTGAATTTCTGAGAGAAGGAATAGAAAACAATTTGGGTGTTTTATATAACAGGAATGTTGAATATTATTGCTCTTTTATCATTCGTCGATGTGGAAATACGGTTTGCGAATCACGTAGTGTAAATACGTATCAGACGTCGACTTCCCGAGAGAAGAAACGTATATTTTTAGAGACATTTCTCCCATTACTACCAAGTAAACAAACTAGTGAAAATTTACTGCTGATAAAAACGAAACATAAATTTTGTACATATGCCATTTTATATATGTTACTGTACGATTTGTAATTTACGGTTGTTTTGGTTTAGTTGTAAGCAGTTAAAGTACTTGGGAATTGGTAATACGTAGAAGACATCTTCTTATCTGGCGTTACAGCCTTTGGTGGGCTTTAGCCTCCTCAACAATACTGCTCCATGCCTCCCTGTTCTCCACCCTCTGATTCTCGTGCTAACAAGGTCTTCTATTACGCCATCCAATCACCTCATCCTTGGTCTGCCTCTATGTCTCTTTCCTTCAGCAACCTTTTAAGCATTTTTTCCTCAGACATTCTTTCCGCATGTCACAGCCAACGCAACCTCTGTGATTTGATGAATTTCACTATGTCTTTTCCATGCATAAGAGCCTGCGTTCATTGTTATTGCGTATTCTCCAACTTCCTTCTTTTCTTACTGGGCCATAAATTTTACTCAATATTTTGCCCTCAAATGATTTTAAAAACCAGTTTTGTCATTCTCTGTCAAAGTCCACACCTCAGATCTGTATGCAACAACTGGTCGCGCAAGAGAATAATGTACTTTAAGTTTTTATCTAACAAGATTGTTTTTAAATATGTTAATATTTGCAAAGTAAGTTCTACCCCCTGCTCGTATCTTTTCTCTAATACTCATCCTAATGTTATTATCATTTAATATTTGCAAAGTAAGTTCTATTTCCTGCTCGTATCTTTTCTCTAATACTCATCCTAATGTTATTATCATTTTACACCAAGGCATCTTGAGAATTAAAGCAGGACACTCGTTTGGAACACTTCTCATTCACATTTAAATCTCTAGGAGCCCTTCTTGTCTCTAAGTTGGACATTACCATGTATTTGTCTTGTTTTTATTTACCACAAGACCAATTACGAAGACGACACGCTTGAAGAAAGCAGACCCTAGGTAAAAGAGGCTATGAATGTGTCGAAGAATAATGAGAATATCACGGATAAACAAAGTCACGAACAACAAAGTGTTAACGATAATGAAAAAAGGAAAAGAAAAAGAACTTGTTTGAACAATATAAATAGCAAAAAATTCAACCTGTAGTTTTGCACTAAGAAGAGAAACGTGCTGTATCCTTCACGTCATCTTAAAAGGAAACGTTATTGAAAAAATTCTTTAGGGAAAGACGATATTCGTGAGTAATTACCGAGAGTGACAGTGTTATAAATGCACCAGAATTGAAGTTTTGAGATCTGCGGCTTCAGAGATACCAATAACCTTGAAGAATGCCAACCTTGATGAGGGACGAAAAAGGCACTCGAAAAGAAGAGAGAAAAGTTTTAATAATAGATATTCCTAGAGACTGGCTTAGTTTTAGATATTGTGGGTCCCTCCTGATGTTAAAAGATCAGGCAGCAATGGAAACTCAAGACAAACTAGCCATGGGAAATAGGTGATATTTTTCTTTTCTGTCTATTCTAAAGTCCAGAAAAGTTTCTAGAAACTCCAAAGTCCAGATTTATAAAACCGTGTTGCGGCCATTAGTATTTTATGTTTCAGAAGCCTGGACCGTAACTTCATCCCGAGAAGACAGGATCAGAAGATGGGAAAGAAAGATTCTCAGGAGGCTATATGGAGGTGTACTAAATGCCGGAATGTGGCGTATGAGGACAAATTCCAATTTGTACAATATACACAAGGAACCGTACATCGTCACAGTAATAAAACAAGGTAGAATTAGGTGGGCAGATCACGCACAAAGAATGGCAGAGAATAGGGCAGTGAAAAAAGGATTCATTGGAGGACCAGGAGGAAGAAGAGCAAGAGGAGGAGGCCAAGAAGAAGATGGGTGGACGATGTAGATAAAGACTTGAGAAGGGGGGGGTCAGAAGGTGGCGAAGAGTCGCACAGGATAGAGAGGATTGAAGGCATATCGATCTGGAGGCCAGGGGTCTTCACGAGCTGTAGCGCCGTGGAGAAATGGTAGAGACTGGTTCTAATGGCGTTGCTTCTGTTACTGTACCAACATTTTTGTGTAATCGTCGTTTTCATCGTCATCATTATCACCGTATTTATTATCATAGATGTCGTCCTGTCGCCGACATTGTTATCACCGTATTTATTACCATAGATGTCGTCCTGTCGCCGTCATCGTTATCACCGTATTTATTATTATAGATGCCGTCCTGTCGCCGACATCGTTATCACCGTATATATTATCATAGATGTCGTCCTGTCGCCGACATCGTCATCACCGTATTTATTATCATAGATGTCGTCCTGTCGGTCGCCGTTATCGTTATCACCGTATTTATTATCATAGATGTCGTCCTGTCGCCGACATCGTTATCACCGTATTTATTATCATAGATGTCGTCGTGTCGCCGACATCATTATCACCGTATTTATTATCATAGACGTCGTCCTGTCGCCGTCATCGTCATCACCGTATTTATTATCATAAATGTCGTCCTGTCGGCGTCATCGTCATCACCGTATTTATTATCATAGAGGTCGTCCTGTCGGCGTCATCGTTATCACCGTATTTATTATCATAGATGTCGTCCTATCGGCGTCATCGTCATCACCGTATTTATTATCATAGATGTCGTCCTGTCGCCGACATCGTCATCACCGTATTTATTATCATAGATGTCGTCCTGTCGCCGACATCGTCATCACCGTATTTATTATCATAGATGTCGTCCTGTCGCCGACATCGTTATCACCGTATTTATTATCATAGATGTCGTCGTGTCGCCGTCATCGTCATCACCGTATTTATTATCATAGATGTCGTCCTGCCGCCGACATCGTCATCACCGTATTTATTATCATAGATGTCGTCCTGCCGCCGACATCGTCATCACCGTATTTATTATCATAGATGTCGTCCTGTCGCCGACATCGTCATCACCGTATTTATTATCATAGATGTCGTCCTGTCGCCGTCATCGTCATCACCGTATTTATTATCATAGATGTCGTCCTGCCGCCGACATCGTCATCACCGTATTTATTATCATAGATGTCGTCCTGCCGCCGACATCGTCATCACCGTATTTATTATCATAGATGTCGTCCTGTCGCCGACATCGTCATCACCGTATTTATTATCATAGATGTCGTCCTGTCGCCGACATCGTCATCACCGTATTTATTATCATAGATGTCGTCCTGTCGCCGTCATCGTCATCACCGTATTTATTATCATAGATGTCGTCCTGTCGGCGTCATCGTTATCACCGTATTTATTATCATAGATATCGTCCTGTCGCCGTCATCGTTATCACCGTATTTATTATCATAGATGTCGTCCGGTCGCCGTCATCGTTATCACCGTATTTATTATCATAGATGTCGTCCTGTCGCCGTCATCGTTATCACCGTATTTATTATCATAGATGTCGTCCCGTCGCCGTCATCGTTATTACCATCATCGTCCCTAGTAGTATATTACTGTTCTAATTAACCTAAAATTTTGAGAGACAATTTCATTTAGCACCATTCAAAGTTCCTAAAACGCATTAAAGAAATTTAAATAGTCAAACGCAGTTCATTATAAATTCTCTAAAGTTATCGTCATCAAACGCGACCCTCCTGGTGATAGGGTTTAATTTCTTTACTGTTACAGACACCGCTTTTTGCCTCGCACTCTCTCTCTCTCTCTCTCTCTCTCTATCTCTCTTACCTATCTCTCTCCGACCAACAAGATTGTCAGTTTAACTGTTTAAAACTATTAAAAGTTTCATGGAGTTTAGATTACATAACGGAGCGACGACGGTAGAGAGTTGACTCGGTTCCTCAGTGCTCGAATATACTCACGCCACTTTCTTTACGCCCATCTTCTCGCTTTCCACTCTTTTCTGTTTCACTTTATTTTCGAACTCTCAACTTTTAATTCTCACCGTTTCTGCATTTATCTGTTATTGTCTTTTACTCCCTGTCTCTTTCTGTTTGTTTACGCCTATTTGCCTATCTATCTCTGTCTGTTTCTCTCTCTCTCTCTCTCTCTCTCTCTCTCTCTCTCTCTCTCTCTCTCTCTCTCATCCTTTGTTTTTCTGTTAAAATATTTATGCATAATTTATGAAATGTTTATAGCAGCTTAGTTATTCTTATCAATTTGTTTTCTACACGTCTGGGGCCATCCAAACCCAAGTTCTATCTTTGCCTCCCCAAACAGCCTCTTTCACCATCGTCTGTCTACCCTCGCACTCATCACCCACTATAACACAACTCCAGCTTGTTTCCTCGTGGTTTACCCTTCGAATATTCTTGACTTTCCTCCGTTACCTCTTCGTATTTTCATGACAACCCAGTAAACTTTCTGTTCTTTACTATACCATAAAAATATTTTATCGTTCCTATAATTTCTTTAAATCTCGGTTCTTTCCTTTCGCCTATATGTATCCTTCTTTCTTTGTACTGGTACAAAGTTTTCTCTTAAGACCCTATTGTAAAAACAGATAATTTTATTTAATTGTTTTCCAATAGGATCCACGGCTCATAAATAGAAAATTGTATGAGTGTTCTTTGTATTCTTCATTTTAAAGTATATAACAAAAATAGAGAACTTGCGGGCTTGCTACATTATTTGCTAATGACCTTATCGTATAATCGTGTCTCCTTCATTGGACTGATCTTATTGTATGATACGATCGTATAAACAGTAAGTCTGTGACTCGCAAAAAATAGTTTCTTCTTTTGCAATTGTACGATTTATAGAAAACACATTATCACACAATGAACCCTTCCCTTTCTACATCCAGACTGAATATTTAATGACGAGCATCTGTTAACATGCATAGACGTTCGTTTACTATTTTCGTGGACAACTTGGTATACCGCTTTCAATATTCTAATTACATAATTACGTAGTCATATAAGAGTTTCAAATGCTAAAACGGATCGACAGATGTTTCAAACGGATCGTCTTGTTTGAACAGAAGAAACACTTTAATTGGACAAAAGAGTACTTTCTACGTAGAACTTTAACGAGAATTTAAGTTAATAAAGACTACAATAATTGTCGTATGGAACACTTTTTCAAGTTTGCGTTTGTCAAAAACACACTAGCGTGTAACAAACAGTAGACGTTATCTTATCAACAGTGTCCCACTAAATAATACAAGTCACCAACTACAAATCCCTGCACACAATACTTCACAAGTCACAGAAACTAGAGCTCTGATGACGCATACCAAATCCCAAAGCTAAAATGACTAACTGTTTCTGATCACTGCATTTTTAACCCGGTTTTGTGGCGCCAGTGAAAATGCCAGGAAGCCGGTAGTATCTTCTTCTGATAGTTCCTATCCGTTTTAGATGTTGGATATCATACCGGGTAATTTAACTTTCTGCACTGCTGTACGGAATAAGTCAGATGCATTTATGCCAAACCAGGTGCTTCAATTTCTCAGCCATGATATTCTCGGTCACCCAACTCCTCTCTTTCCAACTACTTTTCCCTGTAGTATGGACTGCAATAAGTAAAATCTCCGTTCACTTCTCATAAAAGATGTCCCAGATACTGAAGCTTTCTTGTCTTCACTGTGTTAATAACTTCCCTATCTTTCTTTATTTTTCTAAGAACTTCAACATTACTTATGTGCACTGTCCATGAAATGCTCAGTATTCTACGGTAAAGCCGTATTTCGAAAGATTCCAATTTATTAGTTGTGGGTTCAGTCAAAGTCCAAGATTCTACACCGTACACGAGGACCGAGAATACGTAGCAGCGTAGAAGTCTCATCTTTGTGTTTATTGTTAAATTGTGACTTTTGAATAAACTGCTCATTCTAGTGTACACAGCTCCTGCCTTTTCAATTCTGCTCTTTATTTCTTGAGAGTGGTCCCATTGTTCATTGACTACATACTTAGATATTTCCAATATCTTCATTGTACCAAGATATTTAAATTGGCTTACATATTCATCTTAGCTTTGGTGTATATTAAGGGTACAGTTTGTGAATTTGTTCTTAGATACAATCATTAGCTTCGTTTTATTAACACTGATGTCTAGACCATATCGACGGCAGTTTTCTGTCACTCTATTCATTAGTTGTTGCAGCCCCTCTAAGCTATACGCAAATATGACGGTATCATCCGCATAACGTATGTTATTTATTCTTTCACCGTTCAGAGAGATTCCCACATCACATTCATCTAAAGCTTCTCTTAACATACCTTCCGAGTATATGTTGAATAAAAGTGGAGATAGTGTACATCCTTGTCTTACTCCACACAGATTGTACCTCTTCAGTTTTCTCTTTATCTACTCTAAACACTGCAGATTGGTTCCAATATGTAGCTATTATCCTTAGGTCTTTTCCATCTAACCCAATATTTTTCAAGATATCCATAACTTTCTGACGTTGGACTTGGTCAAAGGCCTTCTGGTAATCGATGAAACATACAAAAACATCACACTTTATAGAATATAGAAACTTTCAACTTGTGAAACTTACTTGTCTTTTCTTCTCGTACGCGTTTCGGCGTGGTGTTCACCTTCGTCAGCTTTGAGACAGACTGCCATTAACTTGTAACGGTATTTATTTTGAAAGGTATAGTGGGGGTGGTGTGTGGTGAAAGGGGATTGGAGCGGGGATCCAAATTATTGTTAGTTTTTGTATAATTGTGTCAAAAAGTGTATGTGATTTATACTGTAATTGGTCGTTAAGTATGTTGTTTGGTTGTGTTGCGTGGTGTTTGTATATTTCATATTGTTCTGCTGTGTTAAGTTTTCGACCTTTGGGTAAGTAGTGTAATATTTCAAGATTAGTATCTATTATAGATATATATTAATAGATACTAATTATATATATATATATATATATATATATATATATATATATATGATTGATGACTAGTTGGGAACTTGGCGAAACATATTTCTACAAAGGTTTTTAAAAACTTACCAAGTGTTGGTACGTTTTTAAAAATCTTAGTTATATTTAATCCTTCCCGTATATCTTCATTTCTTATATGATCCCGTCTGTGCATATAATATATATATAATCTATATATATAATATAAATGAAAAAATTAAATAATACAGGGGAAAATGGAGATGGCATTCAAGTCAGTCGCATGTACGAAGATAGAAACTAGTAATTGTAAACAAGTACAACCTGTCTGAAGGAAGGGATGTAGGAAGACCAAGAAAGAAATGGTTCTGATAATGTGAAGACGGAAAAAACACATTGCCTAACCCCTGAAGTGTAGAAGAAGAAGAAAATATACGCAAATATAAATTAGTAGAAAAATCTGCTATAGAAGAAAGGATTCATATAATGGAAAGAGCATGTGCTTCACTAAAGATATTTACAATAAAAAGTGCATACTAGAAATGGTAAAATACATAGTGAAGCCAGAATGCCTATATGCAAGTAAATGTCTAGCATTGAATTATAATTTAGACAACTAGAAATATTGGAAAGACACGAATTATTAGGAAAATATTAGGCTCACTAAAAACTTAATAAGGTTGGAAATTAAGATGAAATGTATCAGAGTACAGAAACTATAACAGAATCAATGAGAAAAATAAGACTATTATTTTTTGAACATTTATATAGAATGGACGACAATAGGTTAACAAAGCAAATCTTCAAATATCTGCGGGGGAAGAAATCAACATAAAATTGGATTAAAGAAGTCCAAAGAGATTTAGAAAAAAATAATATAAACGCTGAAGAAGCAATTGAAAGAGACGTTTTTTGGGCAAAAGTGTTAAAAATGGAAGGAGTCTAGTGTAGGAGAAAGAAAAACGCAGGTTGAAAGAGGACTGAAGACAAGAAGAAGAGAACAGTGAAAAGATGAAAGAATATTGGAGAAAAAGAAATGAACAAAGAATAAAGAATTAGAGTCCACGTCCCCATCGTGCCCCCTGGGACCTTCTGTAGCCACACTGTAGCTACAGATGCTAACGGACCTCTGTGAAGACCAACGGACGGAATGGTGGAAGAGATTTCAATGATCCAACAGCGGGACGTGCGGAAGAGTCTTAGAGGAGCAGACCTCTTTAAAAATACCTCTTCAAAAACCGGGGTTCATCTGGCTCCGGATGGATAGCACCTAGTAAGGGTAGGTGTAGCGCCTAGGGTTACAGGTGAAACCCGGTCAACGGTCTCAAAGGCGGATGAGGCATCTCAGTTCCCAACGGCAGAGAGAGCGGAAGAACCTAGTGGAGTAAACCACGAAAAACAATCATTTCGGACTAACAATCGGATCTTATCTCGGAATTTAATTCCTCCTTTTGCAATTGAAAGAGAGTTTTTCGGGCAAAAGTGTTAAAAATGGGAGGAGTCCAGGGTAGGATAGAGAAAAACGCAGGTTTAAAGTGGACTGAAGTCAGGAAGAAGAGATACAGTGAAAAGATGAATGAATATTGGAGAAAGAGAAAAGAACAAAGAGTAAAGAATTGAAATTTGCATGTAGTCCTTAGATGGGGATACAAAAAAAAAGAATTGAAATTGGCATGTGGTCCTTGGATCACAAAAAAAATTAGTAAGTACTGTGCATTTTCTGAGGCTGCATAGTTCTCGTTTGATGTCTTAATAACTTCCGGAACTATTTTACGGTTTATTGATTGTGCTCTTCCATCGATGTCTTGAGTTGAGACCTCGTGTTGAGTTTTACGACACAGTATACTGTCTTATTGGGAAGGTAAAGTAGGTAACAACGGGCGGTTGTTGGCATTGTTCGCGGGGACGACGGTGCAATATCTTAACATTATTGCCCTAAAGTTGGAAGCTATAAACACTGGCACTGCTTTAACGGCTTCCACTTAACAGTATACCATCACAAATGACTTCTTTGCGAACGCAAACTACAGATTTTACCCTTTCAACACGAACTTCTTTCTAAGGTTGACAGTATTTATTATCACCATTTATTAATGAAAGGAAGTGACTTGAAATTTTATACACATCTCGGAGACAATAGGTTTGACTAGGTTCATACGGAGCATCACAGCGGCCTTATATAAAATTGTATCTTATCTAAATCAAATTTACATATTTTTCAGAGCTGAAAACAATCCATATTCAGCAAATTCATTTCTTAATGGGATTGAAATAATCTACGGAAATAACCTAGAGTACAAACGCCTTCAGCTCTGTAGTCTATACAGGAGAGGTACGATTTCTCATTAAATGACAAAATCTGAATTTTCCTCTGACGAGGAGTTTTATAATCGCTTTGGATACAGATCCAACAAATAAATTTTTACCATCATCATTAGCATCTTGTGTAAAATTAAACCAAAAATCGTTTGCTCCGGTTCCAAGCGGAGAGACTAGAGCTAGTAACTCCAACGCTTCTTTGGGCGCCACACACCTCTAGGTCCTTTGGGCTTATAATCGTTTGCTCCGGTTCCAAGCGGAGAGACTAGAGCTAGTAACACCAACGCTTCTTTGGGCGCCACACACCTCTAGGTCCTTTCGGCTTATAATCGTTTGCTCCGGTTCCAAGCGGAGAGACTAGAGCTAGTAACTGCAACACTTCTTCGGACGCAACACACCTCTAGGTACTTCCGGCTTATAATCGTTTGCTCCGGTTCCAAGCGGAGAGACTAGAGCTAGTAACTCCAACGCTTCTTTGGACGCCACACACCTCTAGGTCCTTCCGGCTTATAATCGTTTGCTCCGGTTCCAAGCGGAGAGACTAGAGCTAGTAACTCCAACGCTTCTTTGGACGCCACACACCTCTAGGTCCTTTCGGCTTATAATGGTTTGCTCCGGTTCCAAGCGGAGAGACTAGAGCTAGTAACTCCAACGCTTCTTTGGACGCCACAAACCTCTAGGTTTTTTCGGTTTATAATGGTTTGCTCCGGTTCCAAGCGGAGAGACTAGAGCTAGTAACTCCAACGCTTCTTTGGACGCCACACACCTCTAGGTTCTTTCGGCTTATAATCGTTTGCTCCGGTTACAAGCGGAGAGACTAGAGCTAGTAACTGCAACACTTCTTCGGACGCAACACACCTCTAGGTACTTCCGGCTTATAATCGTTTGCTCCGGTTCCAAGCGGAGAGACTAGAGCTAGTAACTCCAACGCTTCTTTGGACGCCACACACCTCTAGGTCCTTCCGACTTATAATCGTTTGCTCCGGTTCCAAGCGGAGAGACTAGAGCTAGTAACTCCAACGCTTCTTTGGACGCCACACACCTCTAGGTCCTTCCGGCTTATAATCGTTTGCTCCGGTTCCAAGCGGAGAGACTAGAGCTAGTAACTCCAACGCTTCTTTGGACGCCACACACCTCTAGGTCCTTTCGGCTTATAATCGTTTGCTCCGGTTCCAAGCTGAGAGACTAGAGCTAGTAACTCCAACGCTTCTTTGGACGCCACACACCTCTAGGTCCTTTCGGCTTATAATCGTTTGCTCCGGTTCCAAGCGGAGAGACTAGAGCTAGTATCTCCAACGCTTCTTTGGACGCCACACACCTCTAGGTCCTTTCGGCTTATAATCGTTTGCTCCGGTTCCAAGCGGATAGACTAGAGCTAGTAACTCCAACGCTTCTTTGGACGCCACACACCTCTAGGTCCTTTCGGCTTATAATCGTTTGCTCCGGTTCCAAGCGGAGAGACTAGAGCTAGTAACTCCAACGCTTCTTTGGACGCCACACATCTCTAGGTCATTTCGGCTTATAATCGTTTGCTCCGGTTCCAAGCCGAGAGACTAGAGCTAGTAACTCCAACGCTTCTTTGGACGCCACACACCTCTAGGTCCTTTCGGCTTATAATCGTTTGCTCCGGTTCCAAGCGGAGAGACTGGAGCTAGTAACTCCAACGCTTCTTTGGACGCCACACACCTCTAGGTCCTTTCGGCTTATTATTTCAAAATTTTTGGCTCTTGATGACTCTAAAGTTAAAAAGAAATTCGGAGTAAACACTACATTTGAATTTCTGTTCGGATTTCAATTTGGGTTATTTCTGTTAATCTGGTACGGGTAAACTATCAGTAATGATAATGTCTTGTTTATTTTGATCCTAGTTTTAGAACTTCTATGTTCTAAGCTTTTCCAATTTGAAAATGAACACAATATTCAGATTTACATTAATTTGACAAGTTACATGGATTGTTGCGACTAAAAATAGTTTCCTTTTGTCTCCTGCAACTCCTACTTTTAGGAGGAAATCATTCTCAAAAACAATACGGTTTTTTTTTGGTTAGAGTATGGATACGAATGCTAAATTTTACGAAACCTGGTTGATGCACTTAAAAGTTCTTCTTCTTCTGATAGTCCTATCCGTTTCGGATGTTGAATATCGTACAGGCTATTTTAACTTTCTGCACTGCTGTACAGAATAAGTCATTTGTATTCATGCCAAACCAGGTCCTTAAATTTCTCAGCCATGATATTCTCGGTCGCCCAACTCCTCTCTTTCCAAGTACTTTTCCCTGTAGTATGGACTGAAATAAATAAAATCTCTGTTTATTTCTCATGAGTTGTCCCAGATACTGAAGCTTTCTTATCTTCACTGTGTTAATAACTTCCCTTTCTTTCTTCATCTTCAACATTAGTTATATGTGCTGTCAATGAAATGTTCAGTATTCTACGGTAGAGCCACATTTCAAAAGATTCAAATTTCTTAGTTGTTGCTTTAGTGAAATTCCAAGATTCTACACCTTAGAAGAGGACCGAGAATACGTAGCAGCGTAAAAGTCTCATCTTTGTGTTTATTGTTAAATCGTGACTTTTGAATAAACTGCTAAGTCTAGCGTACAATGCTCTTGCCCTTTATTTCTTGAGAGTGGTCCCATTGTCATTGACTATAGTACCAAGATATGTAAATTTGCACGTTCAACTGGCCTTTGGTTGAACGTAACGTAAAAGTTAAACGTTAACGTAAATTAATACTGAGAACTCGCTTTGCTACTTCAGAAACTTTGGTATTATCCGACTTCCTTTCATTAATTTGACACTTTCCATTTGAAATATAGTGACACCATTAGAACTGTTCTGTACAATAACAAAAGTTGACAGAATAACCGTTGGCCACTACCGGCTATTAATGTGAAAGGGTTGTTGCCAATATTAGTTCAGTTTTAAAGAAGACGGTTTAGATTTTGAAGACCAAAATGTCAAGAGCCATTACGATAACAACGGATGATGTGCACGATATTACGACCGTTCACAGGGTCATTAATACCGTTAAGGGTTAAAGAAAAATACATTTGTTTTCTTAGAAGGAGGAAAGAAACAAAGACGGTTCGTATTCCTGGCTATTACTGTAAAGACACAAGCGTATTCTTTTGAAGTAATTCTCCGAATACAAGATATTTTCAGCTCTGCGTAGCATGTAAATTCAATTTAGTTAATAGAAAAACCTAACATAAGCCTACCTTGTTGTTGCCGCATAATAAATCTAGCCAACCTATTGTCTTTGTACTGCGTACGGAATTTAAAACCATTTCTTGTTATCCGCTTTGAATCGCCTTTTACAAAAAATATGACTATCATGGAATAAACCCCATTTCATAATATCTTATACACTAGCATGCACCCAGCATGAATAGGTCGTTTATTTGTATTTAATGCGTTTAATCCTGTAAAAGTGTAAACATTTTTAAGTGTTAGTAAACATGTTAAGTATGTGCATTTGTAAACATGTTAAGTATGTGCATTTGTAAACATATTACAGCTGTATTTGTAAAAAGAAAGGGCAAAGTTTTAATATAACGTTATTCGGAAACTTACATTAATTTAAATAAACGTTACCTTAGTAATTTTAGTCTTTATAAACAAACTAGTTGTTACCCGCGGCTTCGCACGCAAATATTGGACTTTTAGTAAGTATTTTAATATAATTTTATTGTCTGTGTCTATATGGCGTTCTGTCAGCTCGTATAACAATTTTGTACTCATTAGTCAAATTCTCTCCAAAGCTGTTTTCAACACTTGTACTGTTTTAACTTGTACTAAATTATTATGTTGGTGCAACAGCCTTTGGAGATTTAAAAGTACTCGTTTATAAAGGCTTTGGATATGTTTAGAAAGTACCTGTTAAATCAAAAATGCTAAATTCTTTGTTTTAAGTGTTAATTAGTGTTACTGTGTTAGAACCATTGTATAACAAATTAAACGTTATGTTTTCCTCAACCATTATTATTTTTTCTCAAGTTTTATTTATTTCAGCAGTAAACTAAAAACCAAAAACCTTTGTCGCCTAACCTCACAAATGAAAACAACACGTCTTACACTTCTTCTTTTCCACATTGTAACATATCGATAAAATCGCATATTATATAAAACATCAAAAATATACTGCAGGAATGGATAAATGTAGTTCCGCTAAATAGGTTTTGTCTATTTACTTGTGACTATGGTAATTAATTCTGGTCTCCATAATGTTGACGACATTGTTAGTAGTAGCATTTAATATACTACTTATTCATTGCATCATCAGAAATACGTATACACATAAATTTTATAATCGTTTAAGACAATTACAAAATATATAGACGTATCTATATTCAAAATTACAAAACGTATCGATACAATCGCATAGTAAAAACATTAAAAACTGCAGGAACGGATAAAGGTACAGTTCCGGTGCCGCTAAATAGCATTTGTTAATTTTCTTGTTACTATGGTAATTAATTCTGGTCTCCATGGTGTTGATGACATCTTTATACACGTCAACGAAAAGGCATAATTAAAAGGGCCTAAAGCGTGCGAACGGGGCAAAATATCAAATTCCAAGTTAGACAGTATTTTTCGCATTGTGTTAAAGGTTACCTGCGCAAAATTTGGTGGCAGTCGGTGTAACGGTGTGGGTTTGTATTCAGTACCCATAAATCCTCAGGCTTTGAGTTTTATATATATATATTGTACTTAAACGGGTTTCCTCTCCTTAAAACCCCACTGTTGTATTTGTCAATTTGTTTTGTATTACTTTAATTATATAAATCTCGGAGATATTTGGAGTTGTGGAATATATGGATGCAATTAATTAATATTAACTTAACTCTTTAATAATTATCAGTGTTAGTGTGCCTAGAACTTAAACAACTTAATCGTTATTCTACAATTTCATCCAACCCTATTATACCTTGAAGAGAGATCTGTCTAATTTCGTAATTTTACGCTCCCTCTTTGGTGTCAGATAATTCCGCTATAAGCGCTGCAGTATCGGCTCAACGAAACTTATAGGTTATTTCGATGTTTATATTAACCATTTATTCTATACTTATTCAGTTACTTTTTGTTCACAGTTCACTAAAGCATACTCCAAATAACAAGATTCGACAAATATATAAAGGTTCTTTATTTGTTTACTTAATTCACATTAAATAAGATATGTTCTAATTAACATATGCTTGGACTATAGACTTCAGGTATCGATTGTTGATTATTTTAATCCTTTATTTATATTTGGTTATATATTATGCTTTGATTTGTATTTAATTTATTTCAGGGTGTGAAGGTTCTTGTAACTGTGGGGAAGACTAAAAATACATAGATAAGAATGCAAGATTTACAAAATTTATGTGTTGTGTATTTAGTATGTTTAATATAATATAATTTACCAGACTCGAACGAAGCAAATCGTGTAGGCGGTTGATCGCTAAATTTAATGTTTGGATGATTATGCAGTACGGTTTTTCTTTCTTCGGTTTAATAAGAGTAATTCTTGTCCTGTCCACTTCGGAATACAGCTTCTAGATTGATTTACAGCCCGATTGATGTTTCTTCTGCACCGCCAGGATCCAAATAAGTTCTTCCTTCGGTTGAAGCAATTAGTGTTGTTCCGTGTATTTGCAATGTTATAATTTCTGGTGTAGTGAATATTATTAATTGTGTTATTGTTAATTCTTTCTATTTGATTAATATCTCATCAATTCCCTTCGGATATGGGACAGTTCAAGTTCTTTCTTGTAGACTTCAATTATTTACTCTCTATTATCATTTCATATTGTAGTGTTATTTTTGTTTATCTGTATTGGTAGTAGACGTAAATATTGTCATTAGAATTTTGTATTTTTATAATCGTATCTGGTAATTTCGAATATTACAATTAAATAGATTATTCTTGGGTTTTTAATCTCATCACTTTTTTTTCATTCAAAGCAATTCTTGTCTTGTCTAAAATCAACAACTTCTTTTTCTTATTTGTCGTCCCTAGCAACATATAATAATTTCTGCCTTCCACATGTTTTGAATATATAGTGTTTCTTTCATATATTTTTTATCTATTCTTTATCAATTTGCTGTCCTATCGGAATGTAACTTTACCGATAGTTGGTTTATTATTTTATACACATATTCTACTGGTTTTTTGATATAAGTCCGTTTTTTTTCTTTTTTATTATATTTAATCCACCTTCGATATTATATTTTACCAATCGATATTATGGCATTATGGTATTATTATAATTTGTATAAATTTTATTAAATATTATTATTAATTTAATGTTTTTTTTTCTAGCTCTTCATAGCGTATTTATTAATTATTATTAATTGATGCACCTAATCTTTATGTTATGAGTGTTTATATAGTAGTTTTGCCTGTTAGGCCTTTTATTGTAAACTGATCTACCTGTGGTTATGTCTGTTAGGCATCTATAGTCCCTTTTATATAAATTCATACATACAATCAAATCTTAATTATTAGCACTTATATAAACAATTATTTTTCTATATCTAATAACAATTTTATCTTGATCTCTTGGTCACATACAACAAAATTCGAATTTATGAACATTGATTAACTGCTTCACACTTCATTCTACAGCAGTCATTGAATAATACAACTTGTTTCATTATTTTTCATTAACTCAACACATATTTGATATAACATCACATAAACTTTATCATAACATTTTTGTCATAAAATAATACTTCTTAACACAAAATTCTTATTTGTTATTACCATAAATTAAGTCATTGTTTCATTTTTTTGTTTTGCTTTTCATTAAACATATATCATTAGCTATTATTTATCTTACAGGTTCGTTTATTCTAGTCAACACTACCTTGCATCCTTATTTAATTTTGTCTATGATTATAATTGTAATTATTGGATCTCTGTTCTATTATGGGTTTAAATATCAATTTGTTTATTATTCTGTGAACCGTCTTTTATGTAACATGAATGCTAGCATTTCTGTTGCGTTACATATGCTTCCCCTCCTAAAAAAGTTTAGTTTACCTGAATGAAGTTTAGGTCAAATAAACTTGTCTTTTTCACATGCCTTTCTTCATTTCATTGTTAATGGTTGACGATGAGATTCTCAATGTAACTTCATTAGACTAGTATTAATACTTTTTTTATTTTATTTAATAACATTTCATCATTTTAATTAACATTCTTGATCATTTTTATTTCTGTAAATATTATTTGTTGGTAGTTGGCTACACTATTCACTGATACATTAGTTTTACATCTCTTCTATTTATAATTACTATAATTACTGTATTTTTCAATTATTCTTCTGTCAACTCACTTCTTTCTGTTTTCTTCGTCACATTCTTTTGGAAACTGAATTTATTCTTGCAACTATTCTAATATTCCTTAAATATTTAATTTCCCTAACAATCCCTAACACATGCGTTGGTACAGTTCAGAGAGGCACTGTTTGGCTTCATACTCTGCTGCCCACACCACATTTTAATATAGTACTGCTGTAATTCATCTACAGTCAGCTATAAAATATAATAATAATCTCCTAATAATCTCTTTAATCATTTAATAATAAATATTTGGGAAAAGATTTGTTCTTTGTTGCATTTCTATTTCTTCATTACTATTCTTCATATTTCGTAATTCCATTTTAATTCCTTAAACATTCGTTGATATTGACTTTGACAGTTATCATTTGTAGTCATTTTTGTTTTCATTTTTGTTGAGATTGTAATGTTAAGTATCTTCTTCGTTTTTTTTTTTTTTCTCTGATCACAATATTTTCTAAATAGTTGTTGTGTGATGATCATTATAATTGTATTTTTGACTAAATACATTCCTTAGCCCCAACTATTCTACTTCTTATCGTATTTCACTATTTTGGTTGTTTATTTTTCAATGAATTATGTTCATAAATACTCTTTCTTTCTTGTCTTCTTTAACATTATATTGGTTACATTCAATCGTTTACTGAAATTGTTCCATCATGTGGCAATGCAGTATATATTTTAGGTCATATGATTTTTTTTTTTCTTTCTTTATTTTGCATATGTAGATTTGAGGTAATAACTTTTATCTTGGGGTTCCATTCTTCATTACTCACAATATTTCTTTATAAATATTTAATAATATTTCTCGCCTTTTTCTGTAATCTTGGGTTTGTTATTCATTATTCACACTATTTCTTTATAAACATTAATAATAATTATCGCTTTCTTCGGTAATCTTGGGGTTTGTTATTCACACTATTTCTTTATAAACATTTAATAATAATTATCGCTTTCTTCTGTAATCTTGGGGTTTGTTATTCATTATTCACACTATTTCTTTATAAACATTAATAATAATTATCGCTTTCTTCGGTAATCTTGGGGTTTGTTATTCACACTATTTCTTTATAAACATTTAATAATAATTCTCGCCTTTTTCTGTAATCTTGGGTTTGTTATTCATTATTCACACTATTTCTTTATAAACATTAATAATAATTATCGCTTTCTTCGGTAATCTTGGGGTTTGTTATTCACACTATTTCTTTATAAACATGTAATAATAATTCTCGCCTTTTTCTGTAATCTTGGGTTTGTTATTCATTATTCACACTATTTCTTTATAAACATTAATAATAATTATCGCTTTCTTCGGTAATCTTGGGGTTTGTTATTCACACTATTTCTTTATAAACATTTAATAATAATTCTCGCCTTTTTCTGTAATCTTTAATAAGTTGTTCTTATTATTTTTAGAATTTAGTGGTAGTATTCAACTCAAATTCTTTTTAAATTCCAAGTAATTTTCTTCAAGACTGGTAATAAGTTGTTCTTATTATTTTTAGAATTTATACATTATATTTCTTTATGGACTCTTGGTTGTACGTTCCTTTAATCCTTTTCGTGATAGGGTTCATTATTTCATACGTATTGTTATTATTATTTTTTGTTATTACATATGGCCTAGTATATAATAATAATAATTTTTTAGTTATTCCCTCTAGAGTGCTTGGTAGCTCCCTGTTTCTTATTAATACCTTCTCACCCACTTGGTACTTAATTGGTTTTGGGTTATTCTTTTCATTTCCGTCTTTTCCATAACTCGGTTATAAAATTTAACTGTTTCAAATTGATATTCTGGATTATTTGGAAAGTTTATAATATCCTGGATTTCTCTAGGTGGAAGCCTTTCAAACATAACAGTATAAGGGGTATTTTCAATGGATTGATGGTAAGATATATTTAAAAACTCTTCGGTTAGTGACAAGTATTCGTACCATCTTCTCTGTTGGTCATGACAGTAAGTTCGGAGTATCCTGCCAACTTCCCTCAGTACACGTTCTGCCGGATTACTGCTGGGGTGGTATACTGAAGTCTTATATGTTCTAATGTTGTGTTTTAACAGATTATTTCTCCATTTATAGCCCTTAAATTGCGTACCATGATCGGTGATAGTAGATGACGGTTTACCAACCTCTGCTATGTAACGCCCGATGACTATTTCTAGAATTTTCTTGGTAGTGGCTCTGCTAATAGCATAAAGTTTAGTGTATTTGGAAAAATGATCAAAAATAATTATTATGAATTTTGTAATATTTAATTAGTTGGTGTGTTTGATGATATAAGATATTAGTGATGTTGTTATATATGATGATAAGAGATTGTGAAGTATGAGACTCCGTCGTAATCAAGCCCCACTCTTTGGGCTAGCCAATTTGTAATAAATTAATAAATAAGTTGTAAGTTGTAATGTGTTTAATTGGTGTGTATTTGGTGTGGCTCTCGACGTCTTACTGGCCTGAAACACTTCCTTAGGTTTCCCAGCTGGTCGAGTCCCAATGATAGCAAGACCGGTCGAGTAGCGTAAAGTTGATGAAGGAATATATATGTTCAGCTTCGCCGAAAGTTTCAAAACAAAATTTATTGTTTTGAAGGAAATTTAAAAAAAAATTGTTTATAAAAAAAATAATTATTAAAAAATTTTTTAATTTTCTTAATTAATTAATTAGGATCAATTAATTAATATAGGGCTGTGAAGTTTTAAACAGTGTAATGCTCTTCTGAAAATTTTTATTAAAGTTTTAGTATATTTTAAATAAGCTATCACCACTCATAAGACTGTCTTCAAACCAATCGATACTTGTTTACCTTTTTATTTTTTAGGTTATCTTCACTTACGGGTGGTAAAGTCCTTGTAGATTATCAATTAGAATTATATTATTGGTAATTAGTATTATTGAAGAAATAAAGAACTATTAAGTATTGAAAAGTATTAATGTTTTATTAATTAATAGCAATATGGACTCTTATCGATTAGTATCGATTCTCAGGATATCGAAAAAAGTTAAAGTATATGATATAAAAATTATATAGGGTTCTTTAAACAGCCAGTTATTATCAAAGTCAGAGAAATCGGGCTAATATTTAAAAAGTATAACGTTACAATCAAATTAATAGTTATTAATAAACACAGACATTGAATAATAAATTGTAAATATAATAATTGTTTTCACCAAACAGCTGTGCTGAACAAAGAGAAGGCACTGGGATCGTCAAAAGAAAGATGGCTGCCGTCAAGTTGATCAAAATGTCGCTCGTTCCTGCTGCATTCCAAATAATGTATTTTCTGGCAATATTCCTGTTCTTGTGTCAGCAAATCTCTTGTTAAATGTTGTGTAGTGACTGGTGTAGTGATTCTGGGTTGTATTTAGTATATCTGTGTAATTATAAGTCAAAACACTTTTCCCAATTCCGACACTAATTTGGTTAGGGTATTATACAGTTTTCTGGTGTTTTGTGGTGTTTCTCAGAATAGAAATGTATTGTTTAGTGTTAATTAGTGTTTCTTGATCGTTTTTGTCACAATGTATAGGTTCTGGAAAGATTTTATAATTCACTCTCGACTTTACCGTAACGTACTGTTCGCCACTTAACTTTACCATTAGTAAGATAGGTTAGATCGTCACAAAACTCTCGTTTATGTTAACCGTTCGAATTCTAATAATCAACTAACTGTTTCCTTCAGTTTCAATTAAACTCTTAGCCCATATAATATTATTCTTAACATTGTTCAAATATTTTTTCACATCCTGTGTACACTTTACTATTTCACTATATGAATGCCTAAACTTTGGTTATTTGTCAATTTTATTCACTAGATTTGATTTAAATTAATCTTTCAGTTCATTCTGGTTATTTTCAGATTAAATAATGCCATTTTATAGTGTTTTCTGTCCAAAAAATAGTAATTTCACTTTCAGTTTGGTATACTCTGAAAAGTCAAAACATCAAAATTTACTTCCTGTCATTATATAAATTCAGCCATTTTATCAGTTATATTTAATATTAATAATCCTATATTGTATTAAAAGGTTCATATTCCCTTATTTTCTGGTAATTAATTGAATTAGTTGTATTCTGAAACATTATTCTGGAATATATGACTCCCATGTCCAAATTTCTGAGTTTAGTCATTTTCATTTTTATTTATAATTCTGAATATAATTTATTAAAATCTCTCTAAATGGTATGTGCAATTATATGGCATGATCTCAAGTTTATTTTGTCTAAACCCTTTTTGTTTATTTGCATTTAAATGAGCAATTTCCTCTGTTTTGATGAGGTTTGGTTTCCATTCTTTTGGCCTATGATTTTTTTACAATTTTTCTTATAAAATATTTTACAAACAATATATGATGTGTAATACCCTCTCTGACTTTTACATATAGTATTATAAATTAAACATGTTTTCAAATTACACAAAAACAATTAGTATTGGTTACAATACAAATAATAGTTAAAACAAATAAAGAATATTTTTTTAAATAAATGGTTGTCTTCAAGTCAGACATTTTGCAACAAAATCCCCATTTCCAACATGGAAACATGGTTTACAAAAAAGGTTTTTTACTAACTAACATCTTAATTACTCTCTACTATTTACAAGTGGTAACTATTTTTATAGTTCTGATGTTAGTTGTTTCAGACCCAAACAAATGGCCTTATATCTAAAACATTTTTAAACATTCTTGTACTATATACATAAAAACCTTATATTTATATTCTTATTTCTAACTATTATTATAAGTTGGATTCTACAGTTTTTATACCGTCTTTTATACATTGTCTTTGGGGAATTGTACCCTGTCATTAACAAATAAATAGTATGAACCGTTCAAAAAGCACTATGAAATCTGTTTTTCTTTATTCATGTAAAACAAAATGTTATTTTAAACAGATTCATGTCTTATGAACAACATATTGTCACAGTACACATTTTAAGTCATTGAAAAATGCATATTTCATTG
The DNA here is from genome assembly GCA_034769895.1 of Magicicada septendecula. Classification (NCBI taxonomy): domain Eukaryota; kingdom Metazoa; phylum Arthropoda; class Insecta; order Hemiptera; family Cicadidae; genus Magicicada; species Magicicada septendecula. Next base: position 418,995,752 of record CM068374.1, on the reverse strand, counting down.
CATCCAATGTTTGTGATTGCCAAGAAAGAAACACAAGGTTCATTTTTTATAATACCCAAAACTATCACTGGTTCAATTTGCACTTATATATCATGTTAATGCTAAATGGTCGTATAGTCTTATTAACATAATAAATTGGTTAGCGTTTTTTCAATGGAGATTTGTTCCATGGGTACTATATTATTGTTTCATCTTAGTTCACAGGAAACTTTTACTTTATACACTCCTCTCTCTTAAATTTATATACATGTGGTTTTTATTTCGTTATACTTTTATTTTTAAATATTTATTTTGGGGATATAGGGATTTGGGTGTCTTTTATAAGAGCATGACATCTTCAGGATGCTGCCTTCTTCTTCTTTCATCAGTCTTCTTTTCTCCTGCCTTCTGGGACTGGTATCTTCTCCATCTTCTTCTTGATGCCATCAGGTTTCTTGGGATCTTCTCCATCTTCTTCTTTATTACAGAAATACACAACCTGTATTGGTTGATCTTGGCTTATTTTAGGGTTTCTATTCTATTTATTCTCCCTCGTTGTGGGTTTGGTCATATTCTGTACTGCTTGGTTATTTACTATTTTACCTTCCTGGGTTATACCTTGAAAACCTTTGGTTATGAGACTGGTCTTGGATGACTCATCACTAGTAACTCCTTTTACTTGAACTTGGATTTTCTTTATAATAATGATTTCTTTCCACAGTTGCTATGAATTAATCTATTTATATTAAACTTAATGCTTTCTTCCAAATTTAAACATTATAACTTCATTATTCTAATGATCAATTGCCATTCAATATTATGCTTATATCTGTCATGTTACAATTTGTATCTGTGATTTCCTCCACTGTGTGGGAAGGGCCCACATATATCTAGGAATACCTTCTCCAGCTTATATTTGGATGTTATCGGGATCATGACTCCCTCCTTCTTCTCATTATTATGTTTAACCATCTGGCAGATGTGACATGCCTGTACAAATTTTTGTACCTTTCTGGTCAAATTTTTTATGTACATTCGTTCTTCTAGGGCTTTGGCGATTTTCATGGCTCCCATGTGTCCATATCGTTCATGGTAATCCAATATTAATTTGTTTTCCACAGCTGTGGGAATTACTAGTTTCCAGTTTATTTGTTTAGGAGTAACCTTAATAAATAATCGGTCATCATGTATACAGTAATATTTAGTAATAACTTCATCAGCATTTTGTATCTTCTGGCGTATGTTTATTAATTTGGGATCCGATTTTTGGTGTTGACTAATTTCATTGATAATAATCTCCAGATCCTTCCGACTCTTAATGACATGGTACACCTTCGCAATCTCTTCCTTTTCTCCTTCAAATGATTGATCTTGTATGTTTATTCGGGACAAGATATCGGCTGTTATATTCTTTCTTCCAGGTATATATTCCCAATCAATGCAATATTCTTGCAAGGCAAGGACCCATCTAGTTAGCCGGCCGTGACTAAGTTTACATCTTTTTAGAAATGAAATTGATTTATGGTCACTTCTTACGGTCACTGGGTATCCGAGTATATATGTTCTAAATTTATTGCATGCGTACACTACGCTTAGCAGCTCTTCCTTGGTAACGTTGTAATTGCGTTCGCAGCTGTTAAGCACCCTGCTGGCGAAGCTGATTACCATATGATGTCCTTCTTTATCTTCTTGATATAGGGTAGCTCCTAAGCTAACATTGCTTGCATCACAATTTAAATAAAAGCGTTTGTTAATATCAGGGTGGTACAACATAACTGTTTCTAAAAATTTTTTCTTAATTAATTGCAGAATTTTATCTTGTTCTGGTCCCCATGCCCACTTGTCTTTGGATGATAATTGTTTCTGAAACTTGGCCGTTACTTCTGAATAGTTATCTTGGAATTTTCGATAATAGTTGCAAATTCCAAGAAAGGATTGTAGTTGTTTTCTATTTTTTGGAGTAGGGAACAGTTGGATTGCTTCTACTTTTTCTGTCGAAGGTGTGATACCCTCCTCAGACAAATTAAAACCTAAAAACTTTACTTGATTGGCGATAAATTTAGATTTATTCAGCTTAAGTGTTATGTTGTTTTCAGATAATTTTCTTAGTACCTGTTCCACCCGCTCGCAATGTTCATCCCAATGTGAAGAAGTTATAAGTAAATCATCTACATAGACCGTAGTGAACTGCAGTGTTTCTTGTCCCAATACCTGGTCCATACATTTCACAAATATTGGAACTGAATTAATTAGTCCGAAAGGTAGCCTTTTAAATTGATAGTTCCTTCCGTCAAAAAGGAATGCCATGTATTTTCTACTATCTGGGTGTAGTTCGACCTGCCAGTACCCACATACCGTATCCCAAGTGCTGATGTATTTAATACCGTGGAATTTCTTTAAAATTTCTTCTATTTCGCCTGGTGAAGTCCTATCATTGACGATCATTTTATTTATTTCCCTAGCGTCCAGGCAAATTCTCACCTTTCCGTTCTTTTTCGGGACTGCCACTATTGGACTGGTATATGGTGATTGACTATATTCTATTATGTCATCTTGAATCATACGGTTAATCTCGTTACGGACCTCGTTTTTTATAGAATAAGCAATTGGGTATGACTTTCTGCGAAAGTTCACTGGTTCTTTAAAATTTATTATAGATTGATATCCTTTTACTTTACCTGGAGCATTGGAGAACACATGTCTGTATTTATTATATATCTGAATTAAATTTTCGGCCTGTACCTTATTTATTTGTTTATAAGTTTTTTCCCTTTGGAATTCTCGAATCTCTTCCAACTTACTCTGCCACAGTTTGGGATCATCGTCCTCATATTGAATGACTTCTGGTATTTTATTTTCCTTACAAAAATAGCTTTTTATGGCTCCACATTTGGTGTTAACTGGACCGGTTTGATTAGTGTCAATTAACTCGGCTGTCCATAATCCTTCTTCGGATGTTAAAGATATTGTACCTTTATGCAAGTCAATTATTGCGGAATGCTGGCGCAACACATCGCATCCAATCAATACATCGAACGGTAATCCCGTTGCGACCAAGAATCCTATTGGTAGGGTCATATTGTTATTGGTAAGATCGAGTGATACTTGTTTTTTGACTGTTTTATTTTGTCTCCCAGTGGCTCCGATAATTATCACATTATTGACAGGTAAGGTCGGTATGGGTAACTGGACTTCTCGCTGGATTTTTTGAAGTTCAATACTGTCTATCAATGATATGTTAGATCCAGTGTCTATCATTATGGTAGATTTTACCCCATTTAATTTTGCTGATATATATATGATTTCGTTATTACTATTACTGTTTACATGTTTCTTATCCTCTTCCAACAAATCTTCCCTGATATTCTTTAAATAGTGGTTATTAATTATGGTTATTTTACGATTACACTTAATTTTATTTATTAGTCGTTGTTCCCCAAGATTACGGTTCAGTGACGGGTATTCATTAATTTTCACTGCCTCTATTAGTTTAAATGAGGGCTTACTCCCTCTTCTCTATTTTCATTTTGATTACTGTGTTGATTTTGTACTGTTTCAGTGCGATCCTCCGTATTATGTTCTGCTATCCTATAATTTCCATCATGTGGGTAGTTGACTTCATGCCGAGATTGGTCATAATGGTTGTCATATCGGTGACTTCTTGGGTAGTATCGTCGCTGATTACCTTGAGGTCTGGAGTAGATATAATTGACGTTATGTCTATAATTATTGGGTCGTCTGTCCCCATCTCCTCTATTATTGCGACTATCACGATAATTGTAATTGTTATTGCCGCGATAATTATAGTTTCTGGAATTATTATTCGCGTTTTCATTTTGTGTTCTATTAGTATTAACGTTCTGCGCAGGTCGATTGCGATCGTTATTATGAGAATTGGTTGGTGGCGCGTTATTATCATACTTCTGATATTTATGATTTAGCATTCTATTTCTTTGGTATTGGTTCTCGTGTTCATAATTCTCCAAGAATTTGGCCATGGCTGGAATTGTTTTGATTTGACTACACATACGCGCATTTTTTATCCCTTCCTCGTAATGATAGGATAGTTGTATCACCAAACATTCTTCGGGAATTCTGGGCTCTAAGTTCCGCGCCATACATACTTTTCCTAAAAAGTATGAAGTAGGGGACTGGCCTACATTTGTTTCGTATCGACCGTTACTCAAATTATTCCTAATCATGTTCTGGGTCGATTCAGACCAATACTTCTCCTTAAATTGTTTTTTGAACTCAGTCATGTCCAGTATATCCGGACGCACCGCTGTCCACCAATTATCATAAGTATCTTTAAACGTTTCATCAATCATGCTTCGTATAATACTCCAGCGATTCTCTCTATTTCTTATGATCACCTCTTCCAATCTCTTTAAAAATTCCATAGGATTGCGCTTGTAATTACGAAAATTAATCGATTCTCGGTTCTCATGGTTATTTGTATGACTATTTTGGCATGTCCTATCCCGCCATGAATCTACTTCTTCCTGTAATTGTAATTCACGTCTACTAATTTCTTCTATTTTATTTTTATTGGTATTGATTTGACCTTCCATACTATTTAAATTGCCATAGACTCTTTCGAGTCGTTCGCCCATGTCTGTCTGTATTTGTGTAATACCTTCCTTATTCTCCTCCCGTACCTGATGTACTTCGTTTTTAATTTGCTCATATTTTTCGACAGTTTCCTTCTGGATTTCTTCAACCAATGTTTTATTCTCAATTTTTGTGTCATTAATTTTATTCTGTAATTCTACACGAACCTGTACTATTGTTTCGTTAGTTTTTTCTAACCCTTCATTTGTTTTGGCTATTTCTAATTTTCTTTCCTCATTATTTTGGTCCACCTTCTGGTTAATTGTCACATGAAGATTTTCAATTTTTTCATTAATTTGCCTTAAATTCTCTTCATGTATTTGTAAGATGTCTTCCTTCATTTGTTTTAAACCCTCATCATTCCTATCTAACCTTTCGTGAATTTGGTTTAATCTTTCGTTCATTTGTTTTGAGGTTTCTTTAATTTCCTCATTTGTTTTCCTGGAGTTTTCCTCCTGTTTCCTAAAATTCTCATTAGTGAGTCTGTTATCTTCCTTAATACTACTCATTAACTCCATTAATTTTTCCCAATTTAGTCCTTCTCTGGCTCCCGCTTTATCTATTTGGTCCCCTTGGGCTTCTTCTTCCATTACTTCCTTTTCCTTGTCCGTAATTATTTCAGTTTCCGTTATTTCGTCTGTCTGTTGTTCCATTTCACTTTCTGTTATTAGTTCTATTTCCTGTTCTTGTTCATCTATTTCCTTCTCCGTTTCTCCTGCCCTAATCCTTGAGCTACCTCTGGTATGCATGTTTACTCTCCCACAGTTGCCTGCTCTGGTTAGGTAATGTTATTATAATTATAGTTACTTAAATTAAGCCCTACACAAGTTGAGTGCCAATTTGTACTTAAACGGGTTTCCTCTCCTTAAAACCCCACTGTTGTATTTGTCAATTTGTTTTGTATTACTTTAATTATATAAATCTCGGAGATATTTGGAGTTGTGGAATATATGGATGCAATTAATTAATATTAACTTAACTCTTTAATAATTATCAGTGTTAGTGTGCCTAGAACTTAAACAACTTAATCGTTATTCTACAATTTCATCCAACCCTATTATACCTTGAAGAGAGATCTGTCTAATTTCGTAATTTTACGCTCCCTCTTTGGTGTCAGATGATTCCGCTATAAGCGCTGCAGTATCGGCTCAACGAAACTTATAGGTTATTTCGATGTTTATATTAACCATTTATTCTATACTTATTCAGTTACTTTTTGTTCACAGTTCACTAAAGCATACTCCAAATAACAAGATTCGACAAATATATAAAGGTTCTTTATTTGTTTACTTAATTCACATTAAATAAGATATGTTCTAATTAACATATGCTTGGACTATAGACTTCAGGTATCGATTGTTGATTATTTTAATCCTTTATTTATATTTGGTTATATATTATGCTTTGATTTGTATTTAATTTATTTCAGGGTGTGAAGGTTCTTGTAACTGTGGGGAAGACTAAAAATACATAGATAAGAATGCAAGATTTACAAAATTTATGTGTTGTGTATTTAGTATGATTAATATAATATAATTTTCCAGACTCGAACGAAGCAAATCGTGTAGGCGGTTGATCGCTAAATTTAATGTTTGGATGATTATGCAGTACGGTTTTTCTTTCTTCGGTTTAATAAGAGTAATTCTTGTCCTGTCCACTTCGGAATACAGCTTCTAGATTGATTTACAGCCCGATTGATGTTTCTTCTGCACCGCCAGGATCCAAATAAGTTCTTCCTTCGGTTGAAGCAATTAGTGTTGTTCCGTGTATTTGCAATGTTATAATTTCTGGTGTAGTGAATATTATTAATTGTGTTATTGTTAATTCTTTCTATTTGATTAATATCTCATCAATTCCCTTCGGATATGGGACAGTTCAAGTTCTTTCTTGTAGACTTCAATTATTTACTCTCTATTATCATTTCATATTGTAGTGTTATTTTTGTTTATCTGTATTGGTAGTAGACGTAAATATTGTCATTAGAATTTTGTATTTTTATAATCGTATCTGGTAATTTCGAATATTACAATTAAATAGATTATTCTTGGGTTTTTAATCTCATCACTTTTTTTTCATTCAAAGCAATTTTTGTCTTGCCTAAAATCAACTACTTCTTTTTCTTATTTGTCGTCCCTAGCAACATATAATAATTTCTGCCTTCCACATGTTTTGAATATATAGTGTTTCTTTCATATATTTTTTATCTATTCTTTATCAATTTGCTGTCCTATCGGAATGTAACTTTACCGATAGTTGGTTTATTATTTTATACACATATTCTACTGGTTTTTTGATATAAGTCCGTTTTTTTTCTTTTTTATTATATTTAATCCACCTTCGATATTATATTTTACCAATCGATATTATGGCATTATGGTATTATTATAATTTGTATAAATTTTATTAAATATTATTATTAATTTAATGTTTTTTTTTCTAGCTCTTCATAGCGTATTTATTAATTATTATTAATTGATGCACCTAATCTTTATGTTATGAGTGTTTATATAGTAGTTTTGCCTGTTAGGCCTTTTATTGTAAACTGATCTACCTGTGGTTATGTCTGTTAGGCATCTATAGTCCCTTTTATATAAATTCATACATACAATCAAATCTTAATTATTAGCACTTATATAAACAATTATTTTTCTATATCTAATAACAATTTTATCTTGATCTCTTGATCACATACAACAAAATTCGAATTTATGAACATTGATTAACTGCTTCACACTTCATTCTACAGCAGTCATTGAATAATACAACTTGTTTCATTATTTTTCATTAACTCAACACATATTTGATATAACATCACATAAACTTTATCATAACATTTTTGTCATAAAATAATACTTCTAAACACAAAATTCTTATTTGTTATTACCATAAATTAAGTCATTGTTTCATTTTTTGTTTTGCTTTTCATTAAACATATATCATTAGCTATTATTTATCTTACAGGTTCGTTTATTCTAGTCAACACTACCTTGCATCCTTATTTAATTTTGTCTATGATTATAATTGTAATTATTGGATCTCTGTTCTATTATGGGTTTAAATATCAATTTGTTTATTATTCTGTGAACCGTCTTTTATGTAACATGAATGCTAGCATTTCTGTTGCGTTACAATATATATATATATATATATATATATATATATATATATATATTGTAACGTGTTATTTTTTCTTGTCTAGTATACTATAAAAATGAATATAAATCTTTTCCCTTAAATGTAATTATATCCTGTAGCTCCAAGTTGTTGGTGCCAATTTTATATGTAACGTGAAATAAAAAGTTTAACTCGTATTCAGTCTTGTCTTATTTTCAATAAATTTTATTACTCTTTTCTTTTTAACATATATTGACATTTATTAACACGCAATGCCCTTTTCTTCAGTTAGTAGCTCCTTTAGGTTCGATAACATAAAAACTCTTTCTCATGGTTAATAAAAAAATTAAAGTCGATGTACAGTCAAAGTCATACATATGATAGAAAATATAATAATTATAAATCGGTTTCAGTAATGTGATGCTGTGTATGTGTGTTGGGTCATGGGTTCTTTGGATTATACAAAAGAAACAACTTAATCTAACCAAAATACACTAAAATAGTACATTGAGAAAATAAAAATAATAATCATAATAGTTATAGTGTTTTTGTTATATCATTTCACTGTTCTAGTGCTTTAAATTGAATAATCATTGAACAAATGTATGTCTTAGCATAATAGAACAATCTCACCAAATTGTAGTTTAGTTAACAGATTATTTTCTTGTTAGTATTCTTCTGGCCTTCAGTTTTCCGTGTATTATATTAAGCCATTATACTTCTCATTATTTCCGGAGTTTTCCTTCATTAATTTACTGTGTGACATTATTTTTTTCTTGAAAATGTTCAGCTTCAAATTATATCTGTTCTGGCTTATTTTCCTAATTCAACATCAATAATCTTCCTTTTAATCTCTAGATTCACTCAGTAAAGCTCTTGGCTCCACGACATGTTTATGTGTCACAGGTTTGTTTTTATACCCTATAATTAACATGATTCATTTGAATCTTATTTTTACTCGTCCCTGATGCACATAATTTGTTTCTAGGGATATTCCACTAGTTTTAATTATTGTACACCTTGTTTAATTTTATTATATTATCTATATAGTTGTTTTATATAAATTATGTGTTATTCACTGTTTATATTATAACCAGGTCTATTTCCTATGCACTTTCACTGTACACTGTTTTTTAACGTTAATAACCGTTATTTTCGTTATTTCCACTTTCTTACGTTAGGTAGTTTGTGATTATTGTTCAATATTATTTTAATTGCTTTTTAATATCACTTACAGTTCGTAGTGCAATTACACAAAATAACTGCTTGAAGTTCGCAGACCTCTCTATAGTTTAATAGGCTTATACAATAACAAATGTGTTTTTACTTACTTCCTATTTTGTTAACATTTATACACTATATTTCTATTTATTAACAACTATTTACATTTTTATTATCATTCGATCTTCCCTCCTGGGTGTAGTAGTCATAGTCGTGTCGTCTGATAGTCTTGTCATTGTTATTAAACTAATTAATTAATAAGTTTTCATTTCCTATTTCCATTGTATGTACTTATTATAATATTTCCCTTTAGTTTTTACCCCTTGACATTATTATTTATTTTTAAATAGTTACATTTTATTTTCATTTCTTTATTTGTTAACTTGATTTTATACTTCTTTGTACTTTATTTATAAGAAAGTTTGGTGTGGGCATAATTCACAACGATTTTTGATGATTAAATTATATTTATTCTAGGGCGTAATCTTATGTTACATAATATATATATTGTAACGTCTCCCACGCTGATCTAGGCTTTACGTCTATCTCTAACGATCTCTAACTGAACGTGTTGACTTCTTTTTAAGCCCTATTCTGTTAGCGTCGTTTGTAACGTCTCCCACGCTGATCGCGTCTTTCTCGGTTACAACGTTTGTTATCTGTCTGTGTTATTTACTTTCTAAATCGAGAGTGTGTGATTATGAATTATATTAACCAAGTTATCTTAATTTCGTATTAAATCAGGGGCGTTGTTTGAAGATAGGTAGGAGAGAGAGTGAAAGAGAGCCAAAGAGAATTTCTCTCTTTGTATACGATCTAGTATTTTAAAATTTTTCCGCTCTTGGCATCAGCTGTTTTCTATTTACGAACCCATTTAAGGTTAAGTTATTTTTTCAGTACTTAATAATTTTCTGATGACCGGACTGATTTCCTTACTCTTCTCGGTTATTCCTTATTTCCTGTAACAAACTACTATCTACCAGAAATAATACACATTTTATTATTTAAACGCAAGGCATTCATTGAATTTATTTTTTTTCACTGGATACTATGGTCTCCAAAACATAAATTGACAATCGATTATTTCTTAAATCACAACATTATTTCGATCTTAGTTTTACAGTACATATAACACACAACAAATGTTTTTGATTACAGTTTTTTATAAAGAAAAATTAATTAATTATATTTCCCAGGGTTATTTGAGGTTCTTCGAACTTTAAGAAAGTCAGAAATGCATATTTGTTTTTATCATACTTTACATTAATTATTTGTTTATTTTGAAATCTAGTTCATTAAGTTTGTTTTTAAACCGCCAGAGCGCAGACTACGTATCTTCACAGAAAACGAACACCAATAATGATGGCTGCCGGAACGTCCCTAGTGAATCCACATTTTTACTGTTTTTTGGTTAATTAAATAAAGTTTATTATGTTCACCTTGTTTTCTTATGAATTGAAAGAGATGGTGCTGTTTCTAGTGTTCTATACTTATAGTTGATGTGTAATTTAGTTATTTATTAAAAGGAAGCGATCTCACCCAATGATTTTCAATTCCGATGTCCAAATGAGATATAGTTAGCTGGATTTTTTGGTTTTCATCGATTTTCTGGTGTGAATTATTGTAGTTCAAAGGACGTATATGATGTAGTGTATGGTGCTGACTCGTTTCATTAATTTTGTAGTGGTTTGTTCCGAATAATCGTTATTAATTTTTTTAAATTTTATTGAACATTACATTTTTTGATCATCTCACTTTTTATACCATTGAACAATCGATAAATTTCTTGTTGGTTAGTTACTCATAGTAACCAAGAAATTGATGGTTTTTTATTGGCTAACCTAGGTACCGTTTTAGTAAATAGGCTAGTATTAATTATTATAATTTCATTTCTTCTTTTTAAAAAAATACTCCTTTACAAATCTTAGTTATAATTAAATTTAATTTATATAAGGTTTATCTTCACCTATTTATTTAAGCTTGGCTACTGGTATTTTATAATTTAATGGTTTTTGTTTTAGTTTATTTATGACTTATACTTCAGTTAATGTATTCTTACTCTACACTACTTTGTTTTCCACTCCATCTCTCTAACATAGTATTAATTGGCCATTATTAGTTTGATATAACCCTGGATTTCCTTTAAACATAAACAAAAATAATTATAGTAAACAAAATATTAATTATAGTTACTTATTGCCTTTGTGGCCTACACAACACAAAACTACAACAACTTGTCATTAGTATTATAGTCTATTACTATAATTACTGCTTCTTGCATCTGCATCACAAATTTGTGAGATGTCCTTTTTAAGTTTTTAACACTTCCACATAACATACTATGTTTCACTTTGCACACACCGCACTTTTGCATACACATTGTTTTCAATTGCTACAGTGTTTTGTGGTACAAAGGTTCTTATAGTATGATACATAATCCCCATTTCTGACTTTTTTAATGGGATTTACTGATTTTATTCTTATGGTTATATGAATCCTTCTTTATTTATTAGTGGTATTGGGCATGGGTTATGTAATGTTACAATATATATTGCGACAACACAAATTACTAAACTATTGGCGCATAGGATATGATAGTATGTGTATTTCAAGTTACAAGTCTATATTGGAGGGTTTAAGATTATTTATTGTACAAACACAAGTTATAGTTTATATGGTATATTTGAAATGTACAGAATGTAATGTTTGATATAGAGTCTTTCTTTTAAAATGTTAAATAATGTTCATACGCAAGACGTGATACGTTACATAAGAAGACTCCCACGATGATGTTGTTGAAGAGAAGGGCCGGTCTTTGCGGTATAGATGGTTCGTCAGGTGTGGCTTACAAATGACAGACGTTTCACCAGAAACGTTTACAGCTGGGCTGGCGTCCTGTAACAGCTGGGCTGGTCCTATAACAGCTGGGCTGGTGTCCTATAACAGCTGGGCTGATGTCCTATAACAGCTGGGCTGATGTCCTATAACAGCTGGGCTGATGTCCTGTAACAGCTGGGCTGATGTCCTGCAACAGCTGGGTTGATGTCCTGCAATTCCCACGATGAATCCGACACTTCGCACACACAACGGTACTACGGATTTAATTACATGCAAAACTTATATAGAGTTTAAGACCAAGTAATATCTCAGGTGACAGTGAGTTTAATCAATAACGGTATATTGAGCTTATACCTCTCCGGCTTCTTCAAGTGTTCTCGCGAATACCAAGGTCTACCGCGATCAGCAGACCACCCTATGAGGAAATCTTGCACTAGCACGGAAACGTCTTGATGGAACTATTGCGTAACAATAATGATACTGTCACTGCGGAAAATCTCGCACAGTGATACAGTTACACTCACTTCTTACACACGTAATACCACAATATTAATATCGTGTGTAAAGATATAAAATCAATTGTTATGCGTCACACGCGTTACTATCCCCGAAAAGTCTTAACCAATCCTTGCAAGCGGTATAATCTTGTACAAGGAATTGTATGTACCGTTCACGGTAGCAGCAGTGAAGAACTGCTTGTAAATTTTCGCACAATGCGTTAAAACACTGATGTGTGCAAATGTACTACACACACAGTTCTGAGTCTTCCCGTTTCACTAACGACGAATAGTTTTTACAACACCTTGCAAGCGGTAGAATTCTTGTACAAGGAGTGCACGTTCCGTTCGCGGTAGATGGCGTAGAAGAACTGTCGTAATTATACGCGTAATGCGTTTAAACACTCCTGCGTGCAGATGTACTACATACACAGTTCTGAGCCTTCCCGTTTCACTATCGACGAATAGTCTTTACAACACCTTGCAAGCGGTAGAATCTTGTACAAGGAGTGCACGTTCCGTTCGCGGTAGATGGCGTAGAAGAACTGCCTGTGTAACGACAGGCTTAAGAAAATTTCCAACCACCAGTCAGCATTCTATTGGTGGATGGAAGTCACATGGTTAGTAAAGTGACCATGCACTTTTCATGCAGTAGAGTGCATTTACTTTGTAACAGCATGCATAGCGGTAATCAGACTACTCGTATCTCATGCATGACTGCCTACATACTAGTAATACACAAGAACGTAAACAATAGTCCGACAGGTATAGGGATTGTAGCGATACACATGTCTCAGTTCAGCTAATGTCAAAACAACGATAATACTTCACGCACCACCCGGGAAACGTTTCCCACTCGCGCACGCGCGCACATTTCCACTAACACAGTACATGAATAACCATAAATAATAATGCACAGTTTTTCTAAACTAAACCCTTAACCTTACTAAATACAATTGATAACAACCAAACTTAACCATCTACCAATATAATATGAATGTCCATTGTCTGTGTAATATATGAACTTGCCCCGCCTATCATGATCCTGTGATTCGTTGCAATATATAATATTTAATATTTATAATGAATTTACCTCAAGATATTTTTTCCCTTATTAGGAACATGTTTCGGGAAGCCTTGTGTTGGCTGGGTCTTCATGATTTTGAGTCTGGTGAAGTACTTGTGTGTTGGGTGGTTGTTATTGTCGTTTCCTGTTGGCCTCTGGTGCTTTAAATTGGAATTATTGTGTGTGATTGTTGTGTATGTATTAGTATTTTGTGTATTTTCTATGTTGAGTGATTTGAAAATTATGTCATGTTTTGTATTGATTTGTATTTGTTCAGGTATTAGTTTGTTTTGTGTTTTATGTTTGTATATTTGTAAATGTTCATTACAAAACATTTTCCCAAATGTTCATTATGGTGCCTTTGTATGGTGTGTTTTATTAGTGTCATATTGGTTATGTCTGGGAATTCATGTCCAGTGTTTATTGCATGTGTGGCCAAATTAGATTTATATATTTCTGGTTTTTGTATGCATTTAGGTGTTCAAAATAACGTAAATAATGTTTTTTCAGCTGTTTTTTCGTTTGTCCTATGTAACATTTATTGCAATCTTGTTGCAATGACAAAAATGTTGACTATATATAGCCTATATATAGACCTGCTTTTAGATTAGAGTTCCGGTTTGAGTTTTGTTGTTTTCCGTAGAAGGGTTTCCGGCTAGGTTTCGGCAAATTGTTTGCAATAATTCTTCGCCTAGGCCGGGTCTTGTATTTACATTATCATAGGAGTTGACACTGTTGCACAACACTATAAAAATTATTCCCATCAGCGCTTTCAAGCTTTACAGCTCATCATCATCAGATCGGAAATAATAATAATGGAGCTAGAGAACTTCTTTATACCCCCCTTGCCCTACAGTGCGTACACATTTTCATAAACGTTTACGTTTGTTTCTAGTAATAGTGCAGTAGAAATAAGTGAAAAAACACCTTGAGGTGGACCTAATTGGAACAAAAATGATTCTTGTTGTAAATGGTAGGTAACACGCTCCTAATCAACATACTAAAAATATACATCCGTACTGTCGCGCAAAATGCGTTTTTTTTTTGGCCGCCATCTTGAAAAACATCAAAAATTAAAAAAATCATAAAAGATCATGTATGGTATCAAATTACAGGGAATGTCATGCTGAAAAAGAATATGATATTGGTTTTTAAAAATCAAATGAAATAACAAAATGGTGGCCGAAAAACTGAAAGCTTTTGCAGTATTGAAAAACATATTTTTATTGTTTTTAACACACATTTTTAAAACGTATTTTTAGCTTTAACTTCGCTCACAATTTTTAAAAAAATGTTAAATTAAAAAAAAATTTTGATTATTTAAAGTTAAAATTTCACATTAAACAAAATCTATAATTTGAAAAAGTTATACAATAAATGAGTTTATTTCATCAAAATCAAATCTCATCTTGATCTTCATCTAAATCAAAACTGTTTCCTGTGTTTGTACAGTTCTTTCCACAACAGTTTTTACAAACTACGGAACATGGAAGTCCATATCGGCGACATGTACATTTCATGGTGGTACATGGTTCTTCAACTGTAATTTGGCAGGCACATTTAATCATATTTAAGAGTTTGTCTGGTGCTGGGCTCAAGTCTGTTAATATCGGCTGAAATTCTCCATCTACCAACTGCCAACCCCATAGTGTAGGATCAGGGGTTGGCATATCAAGATTTTTCCAATAAAAACCTGCAAATGCACTCGAAGTAGGTGGTATTTCGCTGCATTTTGTGTTGGAGGCAAACGAGCTATATCAAATTCTTTTTTAGCAGAAGCTATTTTCCTAATGTATTGTTCATAACGAAGCACATTTAGGTTGCTTGTGTCGATGTTACCTCTATATAGTGACACAATAAATTTACAGCCAATTTCGACCAAATCTTCCTTAGAAACATCTTCAGATGATCCAAAATGAGAAGCCCATTCGCATAAGATTTTGGATTTTATGATATTCTTGAAGGCAGAAGATTTACTTTTGCCAAATAACGCACTGGTGGTGTCACACCCTGTTAATGCGTGAACAAAAAGTAAAGTTTTGCAAGCCTCTTCTCCAATAGATCGTTGCATGGCTTGAATGTCACGAACTTTATCTGATTGTGTGGCAGACTGCATTAAAATGTTTTTAGAAGAATGATATAGCAGTAGGATTAAAATATCAGTATCATCAGCTACTACAGTGACATGTTTTTCCTGGGCTATGTTTAAAGCTTTTTTGACGATTAGTGTGTCTGCATCACCTGAATGACTGAGTGACCTCTTCCTTGAAAATAACTCCCCAGTATATTGATAAAGCGTTGTTTGTTTGTCGAGTTAGAAAGATTTTTCTTGATGATCACAGGCGAATTTTCATCAAAGACTACTACAACGGACGACTGCTTCATGCGCAATCTATGCTCCATATCTTTTATATTTGGTTTTTCATACCCATCAAAAACTATTGTCACTTTTCCATACCTTCTGTTGACATACGATTCGTGTTGCCTTATGACATCGCCAAATGTTGCAGAAGCAGACCATGGTAATTGGTGAATTAATGCACCTCCATCAAGAACATAGGAAGCACTTTGCTGGGAACGAGACCGTTGTATTTCGTTGACATTCATCCTATCTAATGAGTTTGCCAATGATGATTTATCAGTTTTTCTCATTTGCTGGGTACCATGGTCAAATAATGAAGTTGGTAGAGTGGATAACTCGTAATTGAAAAATTCCCTTGCATCTTGAGCGTGATTATCCAAGGAAATACAAGCAACCATCCTCTGTGTTAAAAGACGCGAATCCACATGGTGAGTCTCACCAGCAATAACAATCCCTTTCCTCAATACTTGCATGGTTACTGCTTGGTCTGATTTCAATAAAGTTTCATTTTAAAAAGTTTGCCGGTAAGTTTATCTTGGATGTTTCTTCCAATAATGTCAGCATTTTCTACAGTAACTTTGTTTTCACTATCCGTAATTCCGTTAAAAATATTCCATAAATCACTCGAAGAAGCAGTAAATGGATTGTGGTCTATAAAAAATTGCATTATCTTTTTCATATCTTCGAAATCTCTGGACATCCTTGCATCAGTTAAATCAGTATGTTGTTCACTACCAATACGTGAAACGCCGGTCAGCAAACTCATTGCACATGTTACTTCATTGCATTTAGAATGGCTCAAAATCCAAGTTGCACGTTGACTTTCAGTCATTCCTCCTCCATGAGTTATACCAGAACGACTTTTAGTGCATTTCATGAGCGTTTGCTCAATGTACATATCGGTCCAAACACCAGACCACTTCCTATCCTTTCTTCGTACAGTAAAATGGCCTTTATTCAGCATTTTGTAGAGTTCTGGATTCGTTGTTTTTAGTTCCCGTATTTGTTGAAGGTATATTCTTGCGCATTTTGCATAATTACTATGACCTGAACTCGCAAAAAAAGGTAGCATATGCTCAACCGCCTGTAAGTGCATTTCACAATTTCCTGATCGCTCAGCCGAAATAAATGTTTTTACAATATCCACCATGTTCAGATACAACAGCCAGAATCTGGCAGTACGGCTTTGTGATTTGAGAAGGTTCTTCCTTTCATCTATAAGTGACAAAAGTTTATGAAGATGAGGATTTGAAATAACTTCCTCTGCTTTGTTATCACCTCTGGAAAGTACGCACAGGAATGACTGCCATTTTTTTACACTTTTCATAATCCGTAATAATCTGGCCACAAAAAAACAATTCTCTTTGAAATTGAACGATACAACACTTCCTCGTAGCGTTCTCGAGCTGGTCGAAGGAATATCATCTTGCAATGTTTTCAGTTTTATATCACTTTTAATTTTGATAGGATTGATGTATACACGTCGACATTCTGTATGTACTTTAACCGCACCAGTAGGCATGGGATTGAAAAGTTCATGAATTTTATCATCTCTTTGTTTGCTCGCGTTGATAATTCCCGTCAAGCCTTTTGCTGTTAATGCGACATAGGGAGTATCGTCACAAAGCACATTGGAACACAAAATGCAGGTTTCTTCTTCCATTTTTCTTATGATGGTTTCTTCACTCAAAACAAAGATTACCTACCTGAAACAGATAATAAAGAAAATCGAAATTAGTCTCACAGCATCAAGTATAGCTGTAGTTTAACGTATCATAATTTAAGGTGTAAATACAGGGTCATATAGGTATACGTTTTTCATCATTTTTCCCCTACTTCATCATTGTAAACATTTTACTTTTAAAAACCAATATCATATTCTTTTTCAGCATGAAATTTCTTGTAATTTAATACCACACATGATGTTTTATGATTTTTTTTTAATATTTGATGTTTTTCAAGATGGCGGCAAAAAAAACGCATTATGCGCGACAGCACGGATGTATATTTTTAGTATGTTGATTAGGAGCGTGTTACCTACCATTTACAACAAGAATCATTTTTGTTGCAATTAGTTCCACCTCTAACACTATTTCTACTGCACTATAATGTAAAAGTACCGACACGCTAGGACTCGCTAGGTACTAATCGCCAGAAAAGGCGTTTAACTTAAAACTTATTTACGTAATTTAATTACTAATTCTAATTATGTTTTATTAATTTACGAATATTGTAGTTCCTTTCTTCCTTTCATTTATACAGTTATTTATAAGCATTATTTTAGCACACGCAACAACTACTGTCCCACTGTAAGTAGGCCAAGAGACACAACAATGTCTGCAGTCAGCCGGAAACAAGCCAGTGCAGCATCAGACATTGAATGGCAGGTTGTACTCAAACGAAAAATTCCCTGGCTGGCTCTTCACTAGTATAATGTTCGCTTCAAAGCTTTGTGTAATGTAAGTTAGACATGCCTCCAACAGTTTGTTGACAAATTGGAAGCTCATGTCTATCAAGTTGTATGAAGTTCATGTGTATGAAGCTCTAATACAAGTTACAGCTACAAGACTGTCGTCCGACACAATGTTTTCATAAAGCAATGGAAAATTAAATCGATTTTAGCTTACAACTGCTATGAAAGATGGCTGTGATGGATTGTAGAAATTTGATTATAAATTCAATTGAAGGACTTTTGCCATCACAGAAAAAAAAAATAATATAAATGTTACGTTTGGCCATCCCTTGACAATCGGCAGCCGTGTTCAGGGTTCAAAATGGTTCTAACGAAGATTTAAGAAAGCTGCTGTTATTGTTACAAATAATAATTGCATTAATCTGGTCAGCGACTAAATTCCTAACATCTAGTTTCGTACTATTCGTAAAGCACTTTAGTTGTTGGGTGCCCTTAAGGCCCCATTCATACTAGGGAGATAGGTATGAAGGATACAGAACTAATGTAGGAGCGAATGTAACCGTTCACACTGTGATGTAGACTGGCGACGTGTATTAGATACCGAATTAAAGCCGCTCGGGAAGTTCAGCCGCTTGATACCTTTCCTGTATGAAGGCGACTCATGCAACCCTGAGCAACACGCGGTCATTCCGTCACCTTCATACGTCTCGAGTTCCACGTTTCGTTTGAAAATGGAAAGTGGTGTTTTCGATAATGATAAACTGTAGCATCTACTACAGTGAAAAAGTATATAGTTTCCTTCTTCTGGATGTGACTCTGTATTTTTACAAGCAGTTCTTTCTTCAAACGAGTATGGTGACATCCGAAAATAATTGAAAAATTTAGAAGAATCGTCGCGTAGCTGTTTGTATAACAACGCGTACGGTACGTGCCTTTCACTCCGCGACCTTTATTGATAGGATGAACCCACATTTCCCTGATACGACATTTAGCTTTTCTACTTAGGTACCATACGGCTAAAACTTCAATCTCATCCATTTTTGTGAAAAGCACGTTTACATCTAACAAAAAACACACTGACTATGATCCAAGGAGCTTCGACTGCCTGTGAGTGGCTGTGGGAATAGAGGGGAGAAGGCCGCCAAGCGGCTGTATCGGAGAGACTCTTGGATACTTTTTGTATCTCATACCGATCTCCCTAGTGTGAATGAGGCGTAACGATTTGTGAGTACGTGGTGTTTGCCCCTATTTTCACTTTTACTATAAAAAAATTGGACCTATTGCGTCCCTGTCGCAGACTGCAAGTGTTTGTGCGCATTATGCTTGGATTTTGTCAGTTTTGTGTTTTTTTCAAAGTAAATACTCGTTTGTATTATTATATCATTCGATTATATATTATGTAAAGTTTTGTTAAATTTTTTTTTGACTCCTTGTCATACTTGTTGACACACTAAAAACTCATTTATCCGAATCGCGTTTATCAAAAAATCCCGTTTATCCGAAACAAGTTTTAGTAAATTTTAAAAATACACAAAACCGTTTCCCTCTCGTTATAATCTATATTTAATAGCGTAGACAAGCGATTCCACGTGATATAAAGTAGAAAGTCAATAATCAGAACTAATTGGGATAAGGAGGAATATGATAAAAGTGACAAAAAGACACTATGCCAATTTTAAAGGAAATTAACACCAAGAATGTGATTTACATATCTGCAGCTGCTTGGAAAGAGGTCACACCGAAAACTTTAAGGAACTCCTGGAAAAACCTGTGGCCAGATATGCCAGTGGAAAATCAAGACAATGCCAACGAGAATGAAGAAGCCATTAAAAATTCAAAATTTGCAGAAATATTAAAAGACATTGAAGGGTGCGCACAGTTATAAGAAGAAGACATAACCGAGTGGATGAATTCGGAAAAAGACGATCGTGGATATCAGCTGTTATCCGATGACGAAATTGTTGCACAATGTTCATAACAGTCCGGTGAGGACAAAAGCTCTGACGATGATGTGGAAGAGAAAACGGGAGTCAGCCATACAGAGGCAACATCAATCGTTGAAAAGCTACTGTCTTATTTGAAGACGAAACTTCCCCTGCAGAACTTTTAATAATGAAACGACTTCGAGATCGGGCAGCCAGCAAACGTGCTTCAAAGCTTAGGCAAAAAACTATGATTGATTACTGTACGAACAAGCAATAGGGCTGTTCCAGTACTGTAGAAACTATAATTTACATTGCGGTGCCGTTTTATAGTTTATTGAGTCATATTCACTGTAAATAACTTTTAAATCACTATTATTAAATAAAGTTATTGTACTTACATATGCATTATTAATTAAATAGAAGTTTCTGTTTATCAGAAACGGGCGCGGTCTCATAAAATTCGGATAAACGAGTTTTTAGTGTATAGAGTATCGTTTATTACTGAACACGTACTAGTTTATAGTTAGCCTGACGACGGCTTCTGGGTGGGCGAAACGTACCATTTATATGTTTCCTCTTATAATACAAATACGACAGTTAAATTCAAATTTATATTTTACCTTAGTAATGACTGTATATCGAAGGTAGCTACAAATGTTGGTTTTGAATTTGAGAAGGGAATCAAACCCAACGCTATCAATCAATTTGCCTATTACGAAAAAATAGTTTTTCCATTTGGCTGAAGCAACAATACATTGTCTTTAGAGAGTAATAGTATTAAGAAAGACAGGTACAGAAACTGTAAAAGATTTTTGACTTTAAATAAATTGCAATTAATTAATGTGTCAAAAAAGAAGAAAATCAGTAGCGATGTTTTCACAATTAAGAAAGTTAACAGCAAGTTAATAACAGTCCTCATTACTCAGCTATTCCCCAGCAACGATAATAGAGAGGAGTGTTCATTAGGATAAGAACACTAAGATGGCGGTGGTGGCGGTGGGGTGGGAAGCAGCGACATTGTCTCGAACAAAGAAAAGAATAACGCTTCTTCGTTCGTGTCTTTTGTCCGTCCGTCGTATTAATGAATGTTTCTTATTTTGTCAGTCGTCGCAATGACAGACGTTGCGGACGGGTATGTACTGCTTGTGCGCGAAACAAAAGGAAAAATGAGCAAGCAAAATTTGTTCAGACGCAGTAACTACTACTCATGTCACAAAGTGAAATAACAGAGTGAAAGAATCAGAGATAAAAAGTTGTAGAAACGAGGAAAAGGCGAAGAGTTAAAGGGCAGACGGAGACAGGCGGAGAGAAGAGAGATAGACAGACGGACGGACGAATAGCTAGAGAGAAGGAGAGAGTGGAACAAATAGGAAAAACTACGACAAAGGGAGCCAGAATTGGGACGAGGAAGAGAAGAGACAGGGAAGGAGTGGGAAAGAGAAAGGGTCAGAGGGAGGGAGAGAGAGAGAGAGAGAGAGAGAGAGACATATATTTTTACGTAGGCTGACGTACATTACGATTTTGAATTCTTCTTCCAGTATGGACCGCCTCAAAAATGTCTTGTATGACTATGTTTCACTCATGTTATAATGATTATCCTCAGGCTTATGTGATGATGCAACGAGTATCCTTATAGATCTGAAGATACTCATTGTAATATGAGTAAAACGTCATACACGACATTTTTGACGCGGTCCATACCGGAAGAAGACCTCAAAAACGTGATAGACAGATAGTCAATAGGACGAGCAGTCAGACAGAGGAATAAGGCGCGTACAGGGGGAGAGAAACGAAGGGAGATATAAAAAAAATTAAAGTTGTACAGATAGAGAGAGGAACACAAATTAAGAGAGATTGAACTGGACAGAAAATGAGAGAAGGGGTGACCAGGATACAGGCAGGCAGAGGGGGATACAGGGGGTCTGAGACGCACAGAAAGAGAGATAAAAGCAAGAGAGCGAAGGGAGAAAGGTACACAGACAGACAGAGACAGTGAGAGGGGAGAGAGGGGTAGATAGAGAGGTAGACGGACACACAGAGAGAAAGATTTTTATAAGTAGCCGACAGTCGTTACACTAATATACCACTTAAAACAACTGATCGTAAAAATTGACTTTGAAGGGACAGTAGAAGTTTCAATGAAAATATAGTATTTTATAAATAATGTTTAATGATGGAAAAGTTGGTAATTTTTTTTTTTGTTTATCTCTCAATGAATAGACTGTACGTATATATTTATATTAGTTATGAGATTAAGTTCGAATAGGTGTATGATCATTTTTAATCCCCCTTCAATAAAAGCGGTTATCATGTTTGTGGTAAAAATCAACATCACTTGCTGAGACTTGAATTACGTCAGGAGAACTGACAAATGGTCGTGAACAAGTACTGTAATATCAACCCATATTTATTATTACGTAAACAAATTTGGTATACTACATATGAAAGTAACAACTACTTGTAATAAATATAACTTTTCAACTCGGGAGGTGGAGGACTTTATTTAATTAATTATTTAAAATTATTATTACTATGAATATAAAAACACTCAGGAACAAACAGGGCATCAATATTGGAAATGCGTGCTTGTTAAATTTTCATTTGCTCGATCTCCATGATTAAGCTGCAGTTAAGTACTGAGATTGGACTAATGTATGTTTACTGTTTGCGAAGTGTATACACAGATGTGTGACACAAACAGTAGAGAATAACACATTTCATCCAAAATCTGATGCCAGTTTTAAAAACTTAATTGAAGATAACACAACGTTGCATTAGTAAAAGTACAATATTTAGTAGTCAGAGACAACAGTAGTAAGAAACATTTTGGGAATTAGATGAAATCGCTCTGTAGCATAACAGGATTTTACTTGGTAACCTATTCTAAATCTCTGTGTCATGACATAAGCACTGTGAAGGAAATCGGAGTAAGAGGTAGAGACGGAGAAGGACAGAAACGAATAGAAATAGAGGCAGAGAAGGATACATATGAATAGAGAAATACGAATAGATACTGTGATAAACAAACGAAGATATATAGAGAGAAACAGACAGCGAGAGGAAACAGAGACAAAGGGAGACAGAGAAAGAAAGAGCGAGAGTGTGTGTGTTGGGGGGGGGGGGAAGAAAGACAGATTAGACAGACAGACAGAGATGTGGAGGACGAATGGAAAGAACACTAGTAGTTGGGAAAACTGGAAATGAAAGTAAAGGGAAGAAAAATCTGAAAGAAAATAAAGGACGTGAGAGAAAGGGAGATAGGTACATACTGGAAAGCTAGAGGAGAGTAAATTGTCTATAAGTTCTGAATGGCAATCACTAATGCAAACTAAGTCATCGAAAATATTAATGACTCCAGAATATTAACCAAAATTAATTCAAAACATTAACAGCTTCTGAAAAAAAATACATTAACATTGACTAAAAAAAATAAACTAATTAAACTGACAAAGTATTGATAAAAAATTTAACGTTTTTTAATGTTTTATTTAATGTTTCATGTATGTAACTAATTCTTACCGTTTTAAGTAAAAATTCTCAGCCATTTGGTATAGCATATGTTTTTAGAGACGACATATTATTTTGTTGTGAGTAAAGTCAGACACAATCCTAAAAGGTAAATGAGGGATGATGGTAAATAAAGAAAAAACAAACGTCATGAAATGCGCCAGAACTAGAACAGGGAAGGCTGAGGTATTTCTGGACGGTAGGAAGCTAGTGCAAGTTGATTACTTTAAATATCTTGGAGCTGCATTACTTCAGATGAGAGGTGGTCCAGTGATGTACATAGTAGAACTGCAGAACTGCACAAAAACAAGGGCATTTTCAAAAAAAAAATCTCTTGTTGGGTCCAGAAACCTGTCCCTGCAAACCAGGAAAAACTTTATTAAGAGTTGACTTTGGAGTACGTGCACATACGGCTGGGAAACCTGGGCTTTGAGGAAAGTAAAGAGGAGCTACCATGAAGCTTAAAATCGGAGGAGGAGGAGGAGGAGGAGGAGGAGAAGAAGAAGAAGAAGACAGACAATTTGTAGAAAGGAATCGAAGAACCTGTTGTTACTAGTTAACAAATAAACATCCGTAGAGGTGTGATTCATAACAACCTACCAATTTGTCAAGTGTCTTTAACACGAATAAGTGGATATAAACAGTAAACTTGAGACTAATACGCGAACCTGATGTCCTTGATATAAATCAGTGTAAGGGACTGGATTTCGGTGGCTCACATAGTGGTGTGAAGAAGCGGTAGGGGGGGACTGCTTTATACACATTCTTAAAACTGTAATTGTGAGCGTGTGTGTGTGTGATTTTAAAGCACATCTATGTACAAGCGTTATACATAACCGCCTTCCAGTAAATCGAAAAATCGGAATTAAAGTCAGCATATGTACAAAAATGTAATATTCAGGTAACAACTGCTGCTCAGAAATAAGTTGACGACACTCCGAAAGTTACGGAACTACTATATCTAAATGGCAGTACTAAATGTTTGCACTTGTTGCTAAGAAGTTAGGGGCTTTGTAGTTTTTCCTTCTAACACTTTATCTTTAAACTGTTGAAACTCTTTACACAAAGTTTTCCAGCAGAATCGTCTTTCCAAAGTAACAGTTGTTTTAAAACTATATCTGCCTTGGACGGACGTAATGAATTCATCGAGTCTAGTTACGTAGACAAACAGTTTAATTATTTTAACAAGGTCATCATAAAGTACATAATTTAATCCTTATCAAATTGTTTGTAATGTAATGTTCTCCGCCTCTGCCTTTGCCTTTTGTTTTACCCTCGTGAGATTATATTTATAGTTTCTTTGTTCGGTGGTGTGGGTTGACGTTTTTACTGTAGAAGGGGAGAGAGCAGGAGAAAAGAAGTTTTGAAGCTGTGGGCACCTGGTTTTGAAACAGACTCAGAAAACAGCTTGGGTGGAAATGAGAACTAATGAGGAAGTTTTGATTGACCTTTAGGAGAAACGGAGTTTGCAAAACTCAAAGCCTTTAGAAGGATATTTTGTTGGCTGCGGTATGATGCTGTCACAACGATCGCACGGATTGCTATATTGTACAGTGGAAACAGAATAAAACATGGCATGAAATCGCTAGGTACAACTTTAGCCTTCTCCTTCTTCTCCACGTCAAGGTATAGGCTTACAGCCTGCTCCGATTTTACTGATGCGGCATCTCTTGTTTGGTCTACCTATATCACGTCTTCCCTTAGGTCTGTACCGTACTACTTGTTTAGGTAGCCTCATATCTTCCATTCTCTCGATATGCTGCCTCCATTTTATTTGTCCTTCCCTTATTCTGCTGGCCGTAGAACGTACACTTACCTCAGTTATTATATCTTCATTCCGTATTTGATCTCTTTAGTTTTAGATCAAACTAACAACTTTTTAACTCAACTACTTTTGTTAGGGTTAAAAATAAACAAAGGCTACATACGACAATTCTTCAAGCTAAACGTTATCCAACACACAGTAATATAACGGACAATAATGGCACCTTAGTGTATTGTTACATACTGTCTCACAATCGACCAGTAGACTGTGGAAAGTGTACATAAATACACATTTCGCTACCATCGTAAACTGCCAATGGGGCAACACACGGGAAGTAAAGACTCACAGTAGAAAAGCGAGGGATGCGTTCAACAAAATGGGGTAATTTATAAAAACTTGTGATTTAACAATGACCTCATAGGCAAGATTCTGCATTGCTATATGTTCTCTTTCTTAAAATGTTCCTTGAAAAATGGACTCTGACAGATTCGCTTAGCAAAAGATTAGAAGCCCTTAAGACGCGGGTCTAGCCAAAGATGCTGGGGTGTCATAAACAGATAGTGTCTCAAATTCGCAACTCCTTCAGAGGACGGAAAAGAACGAGGAAGTTTTTATGACTGTAAAATGAGAGAGCTCCAGTAAATTGGTAACGTCATGAGGAATGAAAGTAGATATCACCTACTGCAGTCCATTCCAAGTCTCGCACAAAGTAACACACAAAAATCACGATAACAACTGCTATAACGCACTATAATATCGCATGTCCAAACTGAACTTAGTCTGCCGCTGGCCGCTACACTTATAACCCGCTTAAAGCTCAAGAAGAACCTATCACTTTCCGGATGACGCGTCGAGAATAATTGTGTAGTTACTGTCACTCTGGAACAAACTAGATGCTATGTCGATGCCGGCTTTGTTTACATCTCGCACCGAATGACGCAATGTCACGCGGTTGCCTATCTCATAGGCTTAAGAATATCTTTCTGCAAAACATTAATGAGAGCCAAGTGTTCTTTAAGAGAATGCAAGAATATAATAGTTTGTCGTAGTTGTGTAGTATACCAACAAAATGGTGTCAGCGTGTAGGAAGACAGTGTGGCTGCAGCAACAAGGCTTTGCCTTTAAGCATTAGTAAATACGTATGTAAGCGGGATTATGCTGGTTTCATTAAGTTACATCTGTCTGTTATCTGTATAACTTTCTAACCAGAGATAACTTTAGTACTCCGTATACTGGATGCTTTGCTGACTCGTACTTTCCAGGTATTCTGTTTTTAACGTAGAAACACCTGGTAACTCCTAACCTTTCCTGCGCCACAGATGTCCTTAGCTGAGCTATATAAACGTAGGTACCAACAAAGGTAGTTAATTCTAAGAATTGTTTTACAGCGTTCGGCGAGTAGTTTTACTTAGCCTTATAGCGCGCATTGTTACGGCGAATCACGTCGAAGTCTTTATAATTGTGTGAACTAATAAATTTTAATAACAATAGTTATTTATCTTCTTCTAAATTACTATTAACATTAATTTTAATGCTTGTATAAATATTAATTGTAAATACAAATAATATTAATAATATATGAATAGTGAATAATGAAAAAATATGAATCACGTTGTAAGCAATCGGCCGCGGCCCAACAGCTAGTAGTTTCCAATTTTATTAATATTCGTGTACATAGTACAAGGAAACTATACATCCACGATGAAGGAGCGCCGTCGGGTCTTCAAACGGAAGACCACTCTGAGCCATAGTTAGCTTGTTTTCCTCACTGTTTTGGGGTTTATTAACCTCTTAACGCTTGAATCTTTATGCCATGTGTAAAAAAATTATTTTATGTGTTTTTTTTTTGTTTTGATTATACCCAACTAATAGCAAAATCATCATTGGAACCATAATTTTTTTGGGGTGCAATTTAAGGTTTTGTATCATATAAATATGATACACCAGGCAATAACAGTACGAAATAATTGTTTATTTCGTTGAGGTTACATGTTTTACACAAAAAAAAACTAAAATCTAATAAATATCTTTTCAAATATTCTGTTTTGTTTCAAAAATTCAACAAAACAATTTCTATTTGTCGCAAAACATACATGAACCATACATTTGGAACATTTAACAGGAGTTAGCCTCTTGTAACCAGGGTATTTAAATTTCTTCCCTCTGAGTCCATAACAGGCCAGTGTCCAATTTGGTCTTTCCTACAGTTGTACTCTGGTATTGGTGCTGTTGGTCCTCGATGATTTTTCTTTTGCAACTCGAAGATTCAACTGTATCATTAAATGGTCGGCCGACTTTCCTCTTTTCTGTGGATTTTCCTCATTAAAGAGAGCAGCTGCTACCTGCGACCGAAAATGTAGAAAGTCACACTGATTCTTATTGTCGATCTTCTGTAATAAACAGTGCTTTCGATCCAACAGCCATCCATTAACTACAGACACGTCCATAAAATGGTAAAAAGTTATTAAAAATTAAGATATCATTGATGTGATATAAAAATGATTTTTAAAATTGATATCTTACTTGATATCAGGAAGAAGAAGTTACAAAGTTGAAAAACTCAAAACAGGTGAATGATGACAATATGGCCACTTCTTTGTTACTAGGTGGTTCATACTATTGGCCACAGAATGCAATAGTAGTCTGTTTCTACTCTGCAGGTACGCATCAAATATGATACAACTGTCACTGAAGGAAAGTGAAATCTATTTTCATTGCAAGAACCACAATATTAGGTAAATATTAAGAGGTTAATTTAATCCATTATTTAAAGAAATAGATCGATGTGATAGTCTTAAAAATTTATTTTGGCGTTGTGGTACCTAAAAATATCAATCTTTGTAAACAACATTATCGGAGTCTGATTTTCGTCTGATTACCGTCTGGTTTTCCTGTTATACACCAGAAACAGTCATATTTTCATGTTATCGCAAACGACGTGTATTACTCACAGCGGGATGTGACTGCGCATAAATTCTCCCACAGCAGACTCTACGTAAAATGTGGCGTAAAATTAACAAGCGGATTTTCATGAAAGCCGCTCTCGCCCCTCTTCATTAAATTAATAAACATTTTGCCTTCCTAAAACGTATTTAACGGAAAACAAGATTTCGCCGAGCAAGACTAACGGAGCGGACGACATTTTCACCCCTCTCGTTTTCTCTAGGCTTCATATTTCATATCTACGAACAAGTGAAAGAAACCATTACCGCGTTTCCCTTGTAAGGACGCGAGTTTCCTTGCAGAAACTTTTTACAAGTAGCTCAAGATATGATTGCTCCGATTACCGTAAAATTTTGCATTTATTATTTTTACCCTTGCAAAACACTTACATCACTCTCGTTATTGTCTGAAAGCATTTTCCAGAGATTTATTTTCTTTTATTTTTGTGTTTATGTGTAACGACGTTTTTCATTCTTGTTACCTTAATCCAGAAATTAGTCATCATCAACAACCTCAAGAATTAGGCTCATCCTGAACCTGTTCAGGAACTCTATTATCTGACAGAGAAAGAACTACTCAATAGATTCCTTCAACACCGCAATGCATTTTTAAAACCAGATATTTGAAAATCTAATTTAGCTACGCATTGTATAAATAATAGTCAGAAATTCTCATATATTCAAAATATAATGTTAATTGAAAACATACAATAATGTCAAAAAATGAAAAATGCGAAAAAAATCATAATATTTACAAACACAATAACAATAATTTAGTAATGAAAGAACAAATTAAAATAAAAACAAAACAAGACAAAATATTGATAATTATATGTATTAAAATAAACGTAAAATGTTTCCAATATAACCGTTAACACAGCTGATTAAGTAAACAAACATTAAACGAGCGTTAGTTTAATTCAAATTAAATTGATTATTCGTTATTTTATATTAAAATTTATACATATTTGATTGTTCGTTAGTTTTTTTATATTGAAATCAAATCATTTTGAGTATTTGTTAATTCATTATAAACGTATGAAGATACTGATCCTATCAGAGAATCGTACGTTAGGTCAATTAAATAAATAATATCAACGACTTGCAGAAGTAATTATAATTTAATAATATATAATACTAAATTTATATTATATAACGAATCGTCATAATTTTTACTATTACAAATTTTGCAGCCTTTTATTGTACTAAACTTTTACAAGCGTTTTAGTCTGACGAATTGTTTAGTGTGTCAGATGATATATCATCTTCAGCTCATAAACTAACAGAAAGTATAAATTTCTCATCATCATCATCATCAACTTCAAGGATTAGGCTCATCCTGAACCTGTTCCGGGACCCACTTCGCTCTCGGCCGTCCTACATCTCTCTATATTCTATTGCTAGCAGTGGAATCCTGTCACCAGCCATTCTTCCCAAATGTTCACACCACCTTCTTTTGTTGCTCCTTAGCTGTTCTAACAATGGGTCGACCCCCAGTTCCGTCCTTATGTGTCCACATTCTTCTTTCTATCGAGTGTGGCACAGCTCAGAGTACTCCTCATGAGCTTCATCTCCGCTGCCTGAATCTTTGTCCTGTCTCTTTCCGTCATCATTCTGGCTTCGTCTCCATACATTAGAAATGGTACCGCTACAATTTTAAAAACCGCATCCTTGTTTCCTTCTTTGTCTTATTTTAAATGTATCTGTGAATTGTTCCACAGATATTCATAAATTTGTTTAATTTTCCATCTAGATCAATTGCTGGCTATTACGTTACGTAACATCCCAAGTAATGCTGGACTCGTTCCATAATCTTTCCATCTATAACTATCTTAGTTCTTACCGGTTGCTTTCCCCTGAATTCCATTGTTTTAGTCTTGTCCGCTGATATTTGAAAGCCATATTCCAGTAATTAGTTATATTCTGAAATCAATAGAGTTTTTGAAATTCTAAAGTTATAGGGCGTCCTGTATTTAT
Source organism: Magicicada septendecula (assembly GCA_034769895.1). Taxonomy (NCBI): domain Eukaryota; kingdom Metazoa; phylum Arthropoda; class Insecta; order Hemiptera; family Cicadidae; genus Magicicada; species Magicicada septendecula. The sequence goes on along the minus strand of CM068374.1, from coordinate 418,965,535 downwards.
AAAACCGTTTCTGTAATTGTTTGAAAACTCTTCTTTAGCTTCTAAAGTATTCCATCGCTGAAAAGTGTAATATCGTAGACATATATAATTAATAAATCTCATTTCTCCATTCATGTAATCCACCGAATTAGATTTTAAAAGCGTTAAACAGCATAGGCTTTCGTCATAAACAGTTCTGTACACAAGGAAGGGTAGTGTGACCAGCAGTACCCTTCAAGCGCCAATTACTACCCAAGACGTTAATCTAGGTACTTCTTGGTATCAATATTGTCAAGTTAACTATATTTTTTTACCCAAAACTGAGAATAATTACTTTGCTACTATACGACACTGCGTCAGAAAAGAGGACATACACAGTTCGTTTATCATCAAACATTAGTTCATGAAAATAAAAAAGTAATAAATAAAATATCTGTTCTCTTAACTAATATGATCTTCTATACATTTTAAGCAAAACCCAATAAAAAATTATATCACTTTCAATGTTCTATTTTGTGATTATATTAATTGATTATTGCATCAATTATTTTATTATTTGTCAAAATTTACTATAAACTTGTCTAACACATCGTATTCTAGTAATTTCAATAACAATATTAACTTTGATTAGTTATTTAGACACTAAATAATTTTCATAACCGGTAACACAATTGGAGCAGTGTCTTTAATTAGAAAATTCTTTGTTACAAGTGTTTTAACGATAAATAAGTGTAATTTTATGATATACTTTTATATAATATATATTTTATTTTATGATATCATATAATTTTATGATATGCAGCTTATTGAATTAGATAGAAAAAATATGCAGGTAACTGTATGGTGCATTGTTTCTTTTTAACGACAAATATTTGAAAAGACAGAACAAATGCTAATATCCCAGACAAGTTTACCGAGATATACCCAAACAGAAATAAATATATCGGACGGTCCGGGATAAAACCTGATCTACTGTAACTCTATTAATGTGCTCAATCAGTGTTGTACCTACTGTAATATCGGACGGTCCGGGGTAAAACCTGATCTACTGTAACTCTATTAATGTGCTCAATCAGTGTTGTAGCTACTGTAATATCGGACGGTCCGGGGTAAAACCTGATCTACTGTAACTCTGTTAATGTGCTCAATCAGTGTTGTAGCTACTGTAATATCGGACGGTCCGGGGTAAAACCTGATCTACTGTAACTCTATTAATGTGCTCAATCAGTATTGTAGCTACTGTAATATCGGACGGTCCGGGGTAAAACCTGATCTACTGTAACTCTATTAATGTGCTCAATCAGTGTTGTAGCTACTGTAATATCGGACGGTCCGGGGTAAAACCTGATCTACTGTAACTCTATTAATGTGCTCAATCAGTATTGTAGCTACTGTAATATCGGACGGTCCGGGGTAAAACCTGATCTACTGTAACTCTATTAATGTGCTCAATCAGTGTTGTAGCTACTGTAATATCGGACGGTCCGGGGTAAAACCTGATCTACTGTAACTCTATTAATGTGCTCAATCAGTGTTGTAGCTACTGTAATATCGGACGGTCCGGGGTAAAACCTGATCTACTGTAACTCTATTAATGTGCTCAATCAGTGTTGTAGCTACTGTAATTTCACTTTTCTTTTTCTTTCACGACTTGTACTAAACATTTCGCGACTGTTCACCGTGTCCATCTAAGACAGATGGAGCTATACAAATTTTCTTCACCATTGCGTCTTATAAGCTACTAAATGTTCCTCGCCTTTCGTCCCAAATCGTACAATTCATAAGCCATCTATAATTATGATCCACATATAATTAAAATATTGTTTTCTTTACAGATGTTTTCTCCTTTCTTCTTTGTTCCGTGTACTTCGTCTCGTGTAAATACTTTGTCCCATAACCGTTCTAATTCCTCTATCCAACACTCTTCTTGTTTTATTTATTTTTTTTTTTTGTACCCATTTACAGTAGTTTTAAGTAGTTCCTCATATATTCATTTCACAAGTCCGTACCATAATAATTTGTTTTCCATGTAATCATTTATTGCCACTATGTTACTCGTATTCTTCCGTTAGGCACTCTGTCCGTTCCTAATGTCGTGCAGAATCTTCGCAGTAATTTACAAAATTCATGAAGATATAAGTGCATGAAGACATGAAGGGAGTTCCCTGTTTTAAGAAACACTGGAATTGTAGCTGTGAGAGGTGGGTCTCGGGAAGAAGGAGGACAGCAAGATGTATGCTACAGAAAAAAAGGTCCTTAGAAGTGTTCAGGGTACTTCCACCCAGCCGAAAAGTGAATAAGAAAATCAGACAGGAGTTCGTGACCCAGTCGTTAAATGAGACCATCAAGGAATACTGGAGGGACGCTGTGGACAATTAAACCGTATGTCACCTATAAGGCTCCCAGTAGAGGCTTGGTGTACCAGCTGTTTGGAAAGAAATACGTCGGATGACCGAAGAGGAGATGGGACCCGAAACAGGCCAGTTAGGGACTATTGCCGGGAGTGGAGACAATGATGATGACGAATCTTCGCGGTATATCCATTTCCAAAATTTTAGCCTATTTTTATCAGCTTTACCATATATCTCTATACCTCAGCTGAGTACATCATAATGCTTACAGCAATTGTGTTGAAAACCTTACACTATTGTATTGAATTGTCTCCTTGTCCTTTTACTGCCGAATATTATTGATTCCAGTTATAGGTGTTCGCCTATGATTCGCCTAATTCTTTCTGCGATTTCTTTGTCTAATCCGTCTTATTTACAGGTACTTAACATAAATGACGTAAATTGTAATTTTCTCGTCACTCAGTATCATACTACAATATTCTGTATTCTCGGAAGCAAAACGTTTTGGGCATTGTCTCAACTTCATACTGGGCCAACGAACCACTATTTATATTACACTATCTGAAGTATGAATAGGCATACACGTGCAGTGGCTAACCTGTCGTTATTACGATCATATCACGTACTCTGTGGCACGGCCCATGTAGACACCGGTCAGCGTCCGTCCCTTTGTTCTGTTTGCTTTCGTTGTAAACAAACTGTCATACCTTCACGTCCACATTATACCACCTCTCGCATGACTTGTATTACACGCAACTGATCTTTGCTTATAAAACGTATAAAAATTTGTTACAAATGTTTTAAAGAACCCATCAAAGGGTTTTCTGGCTTGATACTAGGTGAAAAAGAAGACTTGGTAAAGATCGCGTAGTTATAGTGTGTATAAAAGTTCGGTGCTAGAAGTTTGTCCCGAGGCCCGTTCGTTCCTAATATCTTTCATCTGTCTCTAACTATTTGATCTTCCATCACTTCTGTCGTAGTAACCTTATTCTTCATACTGTTTATCAGCAAACGCGTTTCTAACTCGTATGTGTAATTTTACTCTCATAAAAATAATTTCAAAGTTATTTTTGGTCACTTTGAGATACTTCAATTTTTTTGTAACAAGAGTAAATTGCTTATTTTCTCCTTATTGAACTTTGCCTATAAAGTCTATCACGCCCCATCACTACGTTGCCAGTATTTGGCTTTCCCTTTATTACCGGTTAGTCAGTAAGAAAGTATTCCGTTTCAACGACCAATTTTATAGGCACGTAAAAGGTAACAAAATAGCGGTTAGAAATGAACAAATAGGAAAATCACTACTAAATTATGTGCAACAGAAGCAGTTTAGTCGCTGGTGCCATTTATAAGGAATAAACGATAGGAGACACTCGACGATAAATTGGATGCCAAAATTACGTAGATAATGAAATGTGAGGAAACATTTTGGGATAATTGTGGAGAATTAAGGGGAAACACTAAATGAGGCAAAGACAGTGGGGAGAAGTACGCAGCAGAGCACAGCTTTTGAGTTAACAACAGATAATTTCTAACTACTGGCTCATCATTTTCATGAAAGCTGAAAGCTTGTACTGTTATCTAAATAAGAGAAATTTGTAATAAGAATACCAAGAAGTTTGAATCGTATAGAGAGAGTATGTGATACATTACAGAAACCGTACTTTCGAAATTTTTTTTGTTTGCCACTATATAATGACTTAAATTTATTAGGTTTTAGTCATTGAAAAAGGTGCACATAGGATGTGTCTGTAAATGGTATAATTGAGTTTAAACAATTAATTTACAAAATTTGGAACGCCGAAGCTACCGTTATACATGTAAAAGATATATTGCACCTAACATTCATTCGCTAACCACTTTTACGTATAAGTTCTCGTGATCGTCCTGTGCTGTGATTCACAACTCATTGCGCACTTCGTGCATTTAAAAGTTTTTCGCACACGATATTCGCGGCATGCTAGGATTTTAATTAGCAAACTAACCTTTAGTAACCCGCCGTGTAACTTCAAGTAGATTTTGTTACTACGCGTCTCGAAACATATGCTTCATCATCAGTTATCTTCAAATAAATTATATCACTCTTTTGAAGTTGTCACTAACTAAAATCCAACTCAGCATATGGATTGTACGCGGAGTTAGTTGCACATCCACTCAAACTTAATTTGCTACTGACAACTACTTCCATATGCTGAGTTGCATTATAGTTTTGTATTATAGTTAGTGACGGTCTCGAAAAAGTGATTTAATTTATTTGAAGATACCTGACGATGAAGCATATGCTTCGAAACGCGTAGTAACAAAGTCTACTTGAAGTCACACGGCTGCTTACTAAAGGTTAGTTTGCTAATTCGATACAAGTGGTTTGTATACCAAAGCCAAACATGAATGTTAGGATTTTAAATAAGCGGCTTAAGATAACAACTGAAACTTTGACAGAAGAAGAGCATAATGGATTTAGGACTGGACGTTCAACAATAGATAGTGTATTTACCTTGCAACAGATTTTTGAGAAAAGGAGAGAATTTAACCTCCAGACCCATGTTGCACTTATTCATTTTGAGGAAGCGTTTGATCAAGTGAAGAGGAATATATTATAGTCTATTATGGAATGTCGCTGCTATCCACAACATTTGATAAATATGATTAGAAGCTTATATTGCAACTCTAAAATAATAGTAAATACTGGGACACGGACAAAGACTGAAGAAATTTTAGTAAATATAGGAGTAAGGCAGGGATGTTGCATTTCGCCGCCGCTCTTATTGGCGACATCATTCAATCATGGAGACGAGATATTGCCTCAGGAATTCGACTTAACCAGAACACGAGTTTGGATATTTTATTGTATGCTGACGATGCAGTCTTAATTCAGAAAACAGAGGATGAGTTATATATTCTTTACAACGTTAGCATCATATTTGTAAACAATATGATTTTCAAATATCAAGCAGAAAACAAAATTATGGCTTTTTTGGGAAGTATCTAGTCAGATAAAAAAATTGTTCTTGAGGGAACAGATCTGGAACAAGTCTCTGACTTCAGGTACCTGGATTGCACTATCAGTACTGGAATATCACCACAGGCCGAGATATCACCACAGAAATATAGAGGTTTCAGATGATCTGTGGCGTCATGCACAGAACGTTCAGGAAAAAGACAAGGAAAGAGACAACACTTCAAGCAGTGCTTGCTTGTCTTACTATATGGATGTGAAGCATGGATTCTACAAAGAACATTAAAAATCAGATTGGAACTTCGGAAATGAAGTTTCTGAGAAGAACAACGGGTTGCACGAGACTGGGTCGTTTGCGCCATGAGGATATTAGAGAAAACCTACAGGTATTCTCTATAAATAATAAAATCCAGACATATCGGACGAAATGGTTACACCGTCTTGACAGGATGGAGGAAGTAACCATCCATACAGCAGTAACTTTTGGTTCAAGAGCTGTAGGAAGACCGAGAGTAAGTTGGAGAGATACTCTTTGAAGACGGAACAGGCAAAGTGCCTACATCGTGAGGTGCAGAATAATAATAATAATAAGAAGAAGAAGAAGAAGAAGATATTCGCGGCTCGCTCCGCAGGAATCCTTGAATTCTATTATCGACCTGATGAACTGCAAGTTTTTGCAGAAATTGAATTGGGTCTGACTAAGATCCCAGGTTCATTTATGTTACTCATCGACACAAGCACTTTCCCGTAGGCTACGTCTGATATTGCGGTATTGTCACTGGCTGGTTTTACCGACGCGTTTATAACTCCGACAATTAGATAAAGGAGATCATTTGGCGGGACTTCAATTATTGTTGTTACTTTAAGTTAGTGAAATGTTAATGTAAACGTTAGTGAAACGATTTAACAGTTTTTAAATCTTCCAGTCAATCTTATGCTAAATGCTTAACTCACATTTGTTTATTTATGTTGTCGCTTAGTAACATTTTTATTTGGGTACAGGCGCAAATTTTCAGTGAAGTCACAAAGTGATGCCTTCTCTTGACTTTTTCATCAAGTTCTAATCTGTTTTAAGTGTGTGTGTGTGTGTGTGTGTGTGTGTGTGTGTGTGTGTGTGTGTGTGTGTGTGTGTGTGTGTGTGTGTGTGTGTGTGTGTGTGTGTGTGTGTGTGTGTGTCTGTGTAATATTGTGATATTATTCAATGTAGTTTCTTCTGCAAGTAGTGTATTGCGTTTATATCGTTTCAACACCTGACGCAGGTTTCACTGAAAAATATCAGCATCATCAGAGATTTGTAAGTAACTCAATAACAATCGAAATAATTTTATGTTAATATAGGAACTAACGAATAATCGAATTTGTTTCGATTTTAAGATACAATAACGAATTCTTATTGTTATGACGATTAGTTAACGAATGTTTTAATGTTTATTTACTTAAGCAGCTGTTTTGTCAGTTATATTGGAAATATTTAATGTTTATATTTCATTTATTTTAATAAATTTATAATTTTAAATACATCATCTTGTTTTGTTTTTATTTGAGTTTGTTCTTTAACTGATAAATTATTGATATTGTGTTTATAATATAAAGATTTTCCCAAATATTCAGTTTTTGAAAGTTTTGTATGTTTTTAATTAATTTTATATTTTCAATGCCTAGAAATTGATAATTAGTATCTAGAAAATGTGTGGCTAAATTAGATTTATAAATATTTGGTTTCAAAAAAGCATTGTGGTGTTGAAGGAGTCTATCGAGTAGTTTTTTTTTGTCTGCTCTATGTAAAATTTGTTGCAATCTGGACATTCAATTTTGAATATTCCACTTTTATTGTAAATATTGGATTTAGTGTTAGGTTTTATTTTATTAAAACTTATGTTATCTGTATTATAAGATATTTTTAAATTTGTGTCCTTAAATATTTTATTTAGTTATTGAGTTATATTTCCATAAGTGAAGGTTGTGTATTTTATATTATTATTATTATTATTATTACTATTATTATTATTAGGTGAATTTTTAGGTGTAGTGTTACTGGGAATTTTATTAGTGAGTTAAATATTATTTTTTAATTTATTGATAGTTTTTATTTTGTATAAATTTTTTAATGCTATTTGTTGGATAATACGCCTTTCTTTGTTTCTTTCTTTGTCATTTAGTGGGATCCTAAGCATTCGGCAAATCATTTAATTAAATATTACTATTTTATGTTTGGAATTGTTTGTTATTAATAAATCAGTTTGAGAAGGTTTCCTGTATATTACGTATTCAAATCTGTTTAATTTTTCTTTATTGTTATGTCTAAATAATTTAATTTATTATTAGATTCTTCTTCTAATGTGAATTTTATTTTGGAATATAAATTATTTATTGAGTTGAATATTTTATATATTCTCAATAATATATGAAATGTTTCTATACTTTTCAATGATATTTTTAAATTGTTTATCTTCATTAAGTTTTATTTCTATGCATTAATCATCATCATCTATCTGTCCAGGATTAGGCAGGTTGCCTGTTCCGGCTTCACCATCTCCGTCTCGGTCTGCCAATATTTCTTCTTCCGGTTGGCTTATAAATCAGCATTTTCTTTGAATTCTTTCTGGAGACATGCGCATAACATGCTCTTTCCCTCTTTTTTAATAGTTTTTTGCTAGTTCCGTTACTGGTTGTACTTTTAATTCCTGTCTTATATCTTCGTTCTTTATGAGATCTAATCTTATACAACCTTTTGACAGATCTAAGATATTTCGTTTCAGACGTTTCCATCTGTCTATAATCTTACTTTCTTGGTGCCCATGATTCGGACCCGTATAATAGCATGGGGACTGCCACCACCTTATAGAATTTTATTTGTGTTTCTTTCGTGGTCTTTCCTTTGAGTGTTCTCCGTAATGTCCCACATATTCGTTGGAAGTTATTTGTTTTATTAAGAATATCTTTGTATTCTTCATATGTAATATCACATCCTAGGTAATTTAAATGTGATATTTGTTTTAAAATTTTATTTTCAATTACAATTTTTGTCCGAATCGAATCTTTTCCTAGGAATGCCATGGTCTTAGTTTTTTCTGTTGAAATGTTTAAATTGTAACCTTTTGATAACAGATTTAGTTTGTGGATAGCCAGTTGTAATTTATCCTCACTATCTTGGATTACAAATTGATCAACGACAAACAGCATAGTGTCTAGGAACTCGTGTCGGCTAATCTGTATACCTAGAGGACCACTTGTATTTTCCTGTGTATTAATATTTCTACTAATTAGTAAAGGGAAAAATTACCTTTCGGCTTCTGATACTTTGTTAATTGCACACGGAACCTTTCCACAAACATATGAACACGGTTTTAGTTGATAAATAATTTGCTCTGGCGTTAGGCTTAGGTCTACCTCTAATACAAGTCACGTTTACCCAATTATATTATCTGTAATTGTTATCTTTACAAATGCTTCATTTGCTGTTTCCCCCGTTGAAGTGTTCATAAAATCACAGTCACTTTACGTAATCACGTAAGCGCACATCTAACCACGGCAGAAGCGGTGTGGCTAAAATGTGGTGTAAAATTAACAAACAAGTTTCCTCAAATTAAATTAATAATTAACAACATCCTCTTTATTAAATTAATAATAATTCTTCTCCAAAAAACAGAATTTAAATCGTAAATAAGTTTAGTCTGAACGCAAAACAAAGCAACGAAGGATCCCATGGGAGTTTAAAGGAACTTTGAACACTTCTGTCTTTCCATTGTGATCTTTATATTTTGTATAAAGACAAAAGTTGTTTAGTCCACAGTTCCTCTACAAAGTTGTGACTTCCTTTGAATAACGTTTCTGACAGAACTCAAGATTCCGCTGCTCATCGCGGCGTGAAATTTTCACTTTCTTCTTTATATATTTTTTTAAATAAAATATTCAGACGTACTTTGATGATTGCCTCTAATATTTCCTGTCTAGATTTTTGTGCGATTCTTAAATAAATATTTTGTTTTTATTGTAAGGCTCGGCTGAGACATTTCGCTATGACGTATTGTTGTTTAAATAAACGATCATCAAAACAGTGTTTTAGATTTACTTTTCTTCAGTTTCATTTCTGCATGAATTTATTTATTTCTAATCCTATTCTTTCTTAGCGTAAGCTTTCATGGCCGCTGTTTACATATTTAAAGTTTATCAGCCGACCTTTCGTCCATACCAATGACGGAGATCTTCAGTGGGTCGGCAACACAGATCACAACAAACGCGAACGAATACGAAAGAGTGACGCCTTTGTTTGTATTCGTTCGCTGATTGTTGTAATCTGTGTTCCCGCGCCACTGAAGATCTCCGTCATCGGTGTGGACGAAACGTCTGGTGAAAAACATGAACCACCTAGACCACGGCCCAACAGCCCGGAAAATTGTAATACTGCCATGTTTTTTTACTTCCATGTTCCTTAAGGAAATGGAAGTATGGTGATGGAAAAAAAAACGTGTTCGAGATTATTGCAGAATATGATTGTACTACACTCAAAACATGAAAAAAAGTCATTTTTCGAAAAGTGTCTCTGTGTGTGTCTGTGTGTCTGTGTGTCTGTGTGTCTGTCTGTGGGTGTGTCTGTAGATTTTTTTCTATGGCAAACGATAACAGCCGCAAATTCATACAGAATCAAATAATTTATTGCATACAGCCCTGATTTGTAGAGTACTCGCGACATATTGTTTTTGGTGAAGATCGGTTGAGGGAAAGGGGTAGTTTACCTGCAACGGTTTTTTTTTATCAAGGGTAATTTTGTTTGTTTGGCAAACGATAACAGCCGCAAATTCAAACAGAATCAAATAATGTTTCGCATACAGCCCTGAATTGTAGGGTTCTCAAGATCTGTTGATTTTGGTAAAGATCGGTTAAGGGAAAGGGGTAGTTTACCTGCAACGTTTTATGTTTTAACAAGGGTATTTTATATGGCAAACGATAACAGCCGCAAATTCAAACATATACAAATACGTTTTTGCATACAGCCCTGATTTCTTGAGTACTAAAGACCTATTGTTTTTAGTGAAGATCGTTTAAGGGAAAGGGGTAGTTTACCTCCCACGTTTTTTGTTTTATCAAGGGTATTTTGTATGTCAAACGATAACAGCCGCAAAATCAAACAAAATCATATAATATTTTGCATACAGCCCTGAATTGCAGAGTTATCAAGACCTATCGTTTTTGGTGAAGATCGGTTAAGGGAAAGGGGTAGTTTACCAGCAACGGTTTTTTTTCAAGGGTAATTTTTTTTCATAGTAAATGATAACAGCCGCAAATTCAAACAGAATCAAATGATGTTTTGCATACAGCTTTGTATTGTAGAGTTCTCAATACCTATTGGTGTTGGTGAAGATCGGTTAAGGGAAAGGGGTAGTTTACCAGCAACATTTTATGTTTTAACAAGGGTAATTTTTTATATGACGAACGATAACTGCCGCAAATTCAAACAGAATCAAATGATGTTTTGCATACAGCCCTGTATTGTAGGGTTCTCAGTACCTATTGGTGTTGGTAAAGATCGGTTAAGGGAAAGGGGTAGTTTACCTGCAACGTTTTATGTTTTAAAAGGGTATTTTCTATGGCAAACGATAAGAGCCGCAAATTCAAACAGAATCAAATACGTTTTTGCATACAGCCCTGTTTTGTTGAGTACTAAAGACCTGTTGTTTATGGTGAAGATCGGTTAAGGGAAAGGGGTAGTTTACCTGCAACGTTTTATGTTTTAACAAGGGTATTTTATATGGCAAACGATAACAGCCGCAAATTCAAACATATACAAATACGTTTTTGCATACAGCCCTGATTTCTTGAGTACTAAAGACCTATTGTTTTTAGTGAAGATCGTTTAAGGGAAAGGGGTAGTTTATCTCCCACGTTTTTTGTTTTATCAAGGGTATTTTGTATGTCAAACGATAACAGCCGCAAAATCAAACAAAATCATATAATATTTTGCATACAGCCCTGAATTGCAGAGTTCTCAAGACCTATCGTTTTTGGTGAAGATCGGTTAAGGGAAAGGGGTAGTTTACCAGCAACGGTTTTTTTTCAAGGGTAATTTTTTTTCATAGTAAATGATAACAGCCGCAAATTCAAACAGAATCAAATGATGTTTTGCATACAGCTTTGTATTGTAGAGTTCTCAATACCTATTGGTGTTGGTGAAGATCGGTTAAGGGAAAGGGGTAGTTTACCAGCAACATTTTATGTTTTAACAAGGGTAATTTTTTATATGACGAACGATAACTGCCGTAAATTCAAACAGAATCACCTAGGTTTTTGCATACCTTTTTGAACTAAAGAGAACTCAAGGTCTGTTGATTTTGTTGAAGATCGGTTAAGGGAAGGGGTAGTTTATCAGCAACGTTTTATGTTTTAAAAAGGGTAATTTTTTATGACGACCGATAACTGCCGAAAATTCAATGAGAATCAAAAATTTTTTGCACTCTTTCCTGAGTTGCAGAGAGCTCAAGGTCTATTGATTTTGGTGAAGATCAGTTAAGGGAAAGGGGTAGTTTACCTGCAACATTTTATGTTGTAACAAGAGAAATGTTTCCATGACGAACGATAACTGCCGCACATTCAAACAGAATTAAATATTTTATTGCATGCTTCCCTGAATTGTAGAGGACGGAAGGTCTGTTGATTTTGGAGAAGATCGGTTAAGAGAAAGGGGTAGTTTACCTGAAACATTTTATGATTTAACAAGAGTAAAGTACTTAATTTTTATAAATAAAGTATCCTGATAAGAAGCTTATAGTAATCCACTGTAGAAACGTAGATCAAATATCTATAAATGAAGAGGTTAGGTGAACGGGGTGAGGGTAATTTTCTATTATTAAAAATTATAGTTGAAGGTGGAGGGCAGAATTATTTATATGTGTACTACGTTATCGGCAACAAAGAAATAGTTTTTTGTTAAAATTGCTTCCCGGGCTCTTTAGCCGTAGTTCAATTTTTTCTGGAAAACCAGACTTTTCGGCAGTGCCATCGACTGCCATCATCGGTGAAAATCGAGTGCGAAAACGTGAGGTGCTATAGTTAGTGACCACAGTACTGTGGTTAATGCTGAAGCAATAAGTAGAAAGACGTAGTTTCTATGGAAATATTTCATTTCGAATATGATTTTAAATATAAATCTTAGAACATGGAAGTCATGTATGGTTCTCCATACCGATATTTTTCTATGGCAAACGATAACAGCCGCCAATTCAAACAGAATCAAATAATGTTTTGCATACAGCCCTGAATTGTAGAATTCTCAAAACCTTTTGTTTTTGGTGAAGATCGGTTAAGGGAAGGGGGTAGTTTACCTGCAACGTTTTATGTTTTAACAAAGGTAATTTTTCTATGACGAACGATAACTGCCGTAAATTCAAAGAGAATCAAATAATGTTTTGCATACATTCCTGAATTGTAAAGAGCTGAAGGGCTATTGATTGTGGTGAAGATCGGTTGAAGGAAAGGGGTAGTTTACCTGCTACGTTTAATGTTTTAACAAGAATAATTGTTTCTACGACAAACGATAACTACTGCACATTCAAACAGAATCAAATAATGTTTTGCATGCATCCCTGAATTGTAGAGTACTCAAGACCTATTTATTTTGGTGAAGATCAGTTAAGAGAAAGGGGTAGTTTACCTGCAACGTTTTACATGGTAACAAGGTTAATTTTTTCTATGACAAACGATAACTTCCGTAAATTTAAACATAATCTAATAATTTTTTGTATACAGCCCTAAATTTTAGAGTACTCAAGGCCTGTTGATTTTGGTGAAGATCGGTTAAGGGAAGAGGTAGTTTACCTGCAACATTTGATGTTGTAACAAGAGAAATGTTTTCATGATGAACGAAAACTGCCGTAAGTTCAAACAGAATCAAATAATTTTTTACGTATGTGCCTGAGTTGTAGAAGACTCAAGGCCTATTGATTTTGGTGAAGATCGGTTACGGGGAAAGGGTAGTTTACCTGAAACATTTTTTGTTGTAACTTTGTTGTAAGAGTAAAGTACTTAATTTTGATAAATAAAGTATCCTGATAAGAAGATCTTAATAATCCACTGTAGAAACGTAGATGAAATATCTATAAATGAAGAGGCTAGTGAACGGGGTGGGGGTAATTTTCTATAAATGAAAATTATAGTTGAAGTGGGAGGGGATAATTTTTATGTGTACTACGTTAGCGGCAACAAAGTAGTAGTTTGTTGTTAAAACTCCTTCCCGAGCTGTTTGGCCGTAGGCCAATGTTTCTTCAAAAGCAGACGTTTCGGCAGTCCCATCAAGTGAAAATAGAGTGCGGTAACGTGAGGTGTTAACCACAGCACTGTGATTGAGGGTGAAGAATGAAGTTTTTTTTTGTGGAAATATTTCATTTTGAAAATGATTTTAAATATAAATCTTAGAACATGGAAGTCATGTATGGTTCTCCATACCGATATTCTTAATGATGTAATCAGTAATTGTTTGATAAATCGTAACATGGCAAATATATCTTAAATTATTAACAGTAATGCAATAATTGTGTTAAAATGAGAAAAATTGGACATTAGTCATCATTAACTTAATTAAAAAAAAAGGTTCCTTTAAACTATAAATCGGTAGCCATTTTCCAGTCAGTAATTCTAACTCTTAAAACAGACTAACTCTTCTTCTTCTTCTTCTTCTTCTTCTTCTTCTTCTTCTTCTTCTTCTTCTTCTTCTTCTTCTTCTTCTTCTTCTTCTTCTATATACAGCCCGTTCCGACTTTACAGAGTCTCTGACCATTTTTCCCAGCGTCTTCCACGATCTCTCGTCCCCACTGGCCTACACTCAAACGCTTATTTAGAAATACGCGTGTCTACCATGCGTTCCCCATGAGACTTCCAATTCTGCCTGTGTCCCTTTATTCTATCCAGAACCGACTGTAACTTTAGGTCTTTCCTTAAGTCATCGTTTCGTAGATGATCTTAAGAAAAGCTAACTTAAAAACTTAACAGCATAACTTAAAACTTAAAAAAACAGACTTAAATTGTAAACTGCTTGTTGCTGCATACATTTTTAATTCTTTCCGTAACCGCTTTCGAGCGTTACACCTCATCTTCATGTTCGTTTTCCAACACGGCTAAGTGTAATATTACCTATCAGCAAAGTCAAGCCATCAGTTTTCAGTCTCCTGAAAGGTTGCTTCTCTCTAGGCTTATAAAAGAGTACTTGCCTGGGCGACTACTCGATGAAGATGTAATCGCGATCGTCGATTCCGATATTCCTCGATCTTTTCACTCAGCAAAGGAATATTTATTTCTCGACGTATCGTCATTGCATATTCTATCTGTTTATGTGCATCTCTTTCCAGTACACAGAATCCTCATCTCGGAAGCCTGAACCATGATCCCATCTCTTCGTGTCTTTATCCAATTCTCAGGCGCACATAACATAGTAGGGAGCACAACGATTCTATAAAACTTTAATTGGCCCTCCTTTCTGATTGTCCTACTGACAGTTCTTTGTATCACACCACACATTGCATTGAACGTGGTTTAGCCTCAATGTTAACACTGTTGTCGTAGGCCATGTTATATTCTAGACAGTGGCAGTGGAGTACTTGTACAATTGTTACTCTACATATTGTTATCTTGTTAATTCAAATAATTTTTGCTACAGTCAATTTCTTGATGCTTACATAATTTATTTAATATTGTAATTAAACGTGTTACAAATATAAAAATTTTTGTTTAGATTTAAAAATAATGTTTATCTTAAAACAAATTTTGTTTATGAATTTTTTTTTATTATATAATTAATTAAAAACAATTAATTAATTATGTTCTGTGGTGTTCTGAATCGTTTATTTATAGTTTTAATTGTTTTATTGACTTTTCAGTATTTATAAATTCTCTCGCCACTTGATAGATTCGTCTCCAAGAACAATCGATTTGTTTACTTTTCTTATTTGGAGGTTAACTTCCTTCTTCGTGGTGAGATCCTGGTTGTTACTTCTATTAAATTTAATTATTATATTATTTATATTCTAGGAATAAAAAACGGTGTAAGTATGAAATAAATAAGAAATTTTATTAACAATTCAATATCTTTTGACTCTTTATCGATTTGTCAATCGATTCTCAGAGTGTTGTTAAATCGTACAATTATTTATATCAGGATTCTTTTAGCAGTTATTTTATGGTAAGTCAGAGAAATAAGGGTTAAGTTTATCAAGTATAACAGTACAAATATATCACCTTAAAAATTAAAATACAGATTTAATATTTAATATAAAATGGTAAGTAAGCAGTTTTCAGACCAATCCGTTGCGAAGGCTGTGTTGTGTTGTATTGTGGGTAATCAATGACGGCTGCCTCTAGTGTATAGCTGGAAGCCGGTCTCACCTCACTGATTCAAAGTTTAAATAAAGATGCTTTTCCTCTGAATTTTCGTCTTGGTGGCTGCAATTCTTCCTTCTTGTGTTGGTGGAGTGTCTCTGGTTCAGTTTTGGTGTTGTACTCGGAAAAATAGTGTAGTATTAAGTCAAGTTCACTTTTGTCGGTTAGTGCGGATTTTAGCACTTTTATGGTTAAGTGTTATTACTGTTTTAATGGTTTTAAATGTGTAATCACTGGTGTTATGTTCTGTATAGTGTTAGTTGAATGTCTGTAGGTGTTTATTTCACTCGGTCTCCGTTTAAAATATGTTTTTTGTCGAAACTCCCGTTCGTCACTTTTAGGCTTCGAAAACGTTCGCCATAACGGTTGTAACAAATAGGTTAAGGTTTTTAAGAACACGTATCAAGTGTATCATTCAACGTCAATAATCCACTAATTTACTTCCTCCTTCCTTGGCCTAAGTCTTAGCCAAGACAATATTTTTCAATGCATTGTTCCAAAATTTTTGCATCCTGTGGATGTGATAAAGTTACATTATATAACTGATTATATTTTTGTTATTCTTCAAATTTATTAGCTAGTAACTACTTAATCATCTTCTTCAGTTCATTCTGCGTAATTTGATACCAAATGATGTAGTTTTATTAAGTTTTTAATCTAAAATGGTATTTTGTTTCTTCATTTTGTTATGTAATTCTTAAAATCTAACTTCCAACTTCCTGTCCTTGTCTTTCAAATGAAGCCATATTATAAGTTATATTATTGATTATATTAAATTTCAGATTGTAATAAAAGGTTTATCTTCCCTTAATTTCTTGCAATTAGCTTAATCGGTTATGTTTTAAAATATTATTCAGTAATATATGACTCCCCTCTCCAAATTTTGAGTTCTTACATTTCCATTTTTAACAATAATTCTGGATATCATTTTACAAAATCTTCTTTACTTATATTTCTAATCACATGACTTTTCTACTGATTTACCTTATGTAAATTCCTTCAGTTTAAATGTATTTCTATACTTATTTAATCAAATTTGATGCTGTTTTTAGTTTTTAACATTTGGCCTAGATTTCTAATAGTTTTTACATACAAAGTTTTTTAAAAAAATACATATTGATTTATACCCTCTCTGACTTTCATTGCTATTGTGACATAGATTGACATTTTCTTATTTTAACAAGTTAACAATTAGTATATGGTTCATACTATTAACAAATAACATATAACTCAAATTAACATTTTCTTATTGTAAACAAAAATAACAATTAGTATATGGTTCATACCATTAATACATAATATGTAAATCAAATTAATATTTGTCTTTTGAACTCAGACATTGTATACTTATTGATTGATAAAATACACAAGAAATATTATAAATAAGGAATGTTAGATTCTGACATTTAAACTTAATTGTTTCTAACACCTTATTCTATACAAACAAATATAATTATTATAATCTTATCCTATTTTTCTTAAACTAGGTTTGATTATCAGTTTTTATCTATTTTTGTTTTTTTTTTGTTTTTTTGGGGTAATGCTACCTTGTCACTTCACTTTTATTATGGCCTGCTCTGTTTTATTTTATTCATTCTAATGAATGCTATTTAAAAGAGTGGCAGTTATTTACTAAAAAAACACATGTATTATAGGTCATGATAATACTCTATTTACGTTATTCATTAACACAAATTAAATCACTTTAAAGTTGTAGTATTTCATCATCTACTCAGTTTGTGAACACCAACATTGAAATATAAGGTTTATTTTCTATAACACTAAAACTTGCACTTTCTCTTTTTATTCCTTGATTCTAATTCGAAATAGTTATACAGTTTTACTAGAATCAAGAAATCTATTTATAGATTATAATGAAGATTAGTTTTTGGTGTTATATTATTATCTCACATTGGTTCACTTTCAATTCTTACTCTATACACTTTCTGGCTTACATCTATTGTACATGTGGTTTTTACCTTTGATATTTTGTTATACTTTGATTTATTATTATTACATTTATTTTGGGGTATAGGTTTTTTTTATAAGAGCATTCCTTCTTCTTGTGGATGCTGTCTTGTTCTTGTTTCTTCATTGATTCCTCCTCTTCTTCTTGTTTCTCATAAAATTGTTTTCTTCATCTTCTTGTGGATGTCTCTTCATTGGTCCCTTCTGTTCTTCTTGTTTTTTATAACATATTTACTGTTCTTGTTGTGGGTTTAGTCATTTTCTGGGTTTCTTCCTTACCTACTCCTATCCTACCTGGGTATTACCTGTTTTCTCATATTTAGGTTTTAAATTGGTTTTGATGATTCATCACTCCTTGTAACATTTATTTTACATGAACTTTTATTTTAACCAATGATTGTATTCCACGGTGGTTCTTAATTAATTCTTCATATTATTTTGCTTTCTCGGATTTAATTATGTTATTATTTTATTTCTATGATCATTTTACCATTCATTTCTATGGGCTTATCTGTCATTCTACAATATTTATACCTGTTTTACCTCAAGGTATATTTATCCTTATTTGGAACATGTTCCGAGAATCCTATTGTTCAGCCATCAGCCATCTTAATTTTGGATCTTGTTGTGGTAGCTTAATTGAGCCTTTTTGTGGTATGTCTTTTATGTTGGTTATGTCTGGAAATTCATGTCCTGTGCATGTGTGGCCAAATTGGATTTTTATATTTATGGTTTTTTCTATGAGTTTAAATGTTCAAATAATGTTTTTTCAGTTTTTGTTTGTTCTATGTAGCATCTTTTGCAATCTTGGCAATACAATGACCAATGGAATTCAACGGGAACAGATGGGAAATATACAATGACTATGAACAGATGCAAAAATTTACAAATATACAAACATAAAAGACAAAAAAAACTAATACCTGAATAAATACAAATCAACACAAAACACGACACAATTTTTAAAATACTCGACATTGAAAACATTCAAAAAACAAATAAATACACCACACTCACACACAATAATACCAAATTAAAATACCAAAAGCTAACAGGAAACCGTAGCAACAACCAACCGAAACACAAATACCCAACAAGATCCATAATTAAGATGCTGAGCATGGGAACAATAGGATTCCCGAAACCTGTTCCAAATAAGGATAAATATATCTTGAAGTAAACAGTTATAAATCTATAATATAACGGGCTAGGTAGTGTGTCCGTCATCGGTATGTTACCATAGTAACAAGTAAATAAACAAATGATATTTACCGGCATCGAATATAATCTCAGAATCTACTGAACCGATTTCAATGAAACTTTGCACGCTGATAGCAGGTACCCAACGGAAGGTTTTCCACTTTATCTGATAACGATAGGTTAAAAAGAACGAAGTTATTGCAAACAAACGCATTTTTTTTAACCCGCGGCTTCGATCGCGAATAACGATAGGTTAAAAAGAACCGACGTTATTGCAAAAAAACGCATTTTTTTAAACCCGCGGCTTCGATCGCGAATAACGATAGGTTAAAAAGAACCGAAGTTATAGCAAAAAAAACTCATTTTTTTAAACCCGCGGCTTCGATCGCGAATATTTGTATATATGATTGTTGTGGTAACTGTCGAGTTGGTAAATTGCTAATGGTACATCTGTATTAATAATATTCTTATGGAATTCTTATCAGCATATGGAATTCGTATAAACAATACAATAATTCATTGTTTGGTTATATTGTAACATTGATTATATAGTACACGTTGATTCTGACAAACCATACTCTTCGACATTTGAATATTCAGTAGGCCTATGTGCAGTAGGAATAATTAATTGTCGAGAATTATACTTAACCTACTTCATCGAGAATTATGCGATGAGCGTCAGTGATGTAGTTTCAGTGCCTTTTTTCGTTAATTTAATGTCATCGGTAAGTATTATGTGCAATATGTATTATATTGTATAAATTATTAATTGCCCCCTACAGATTTATTAGTATAGATCAAATAAATAAATTTCCCTTTTTTTAGCTTTGCAATGCCAAAAAGACGATCATGTTTAGGAAGATCTATTGCTGCTGCGGAAAGAAAGCATCTGAAAATGTCGTCGAAGGAGTCGAAATGCAATCAGCTCCTGGAAACTCTTCAGAAAGATCTGGATTAGAAGAAGTCTCACGGGTTGAAAGTCCTACGATTCGTGAAAATAGATTAGCGGCACAAAGACGCAGGCAAGCGACTCCCAGATCACGAGGTCCTACTTTACGATGGAATGCAAAATTAAATAGTGGTTTCAATTATAATCCAATTATTAACTACGCGAATGAAACAGATATCGGGTTACCGATTATGGTTTGCCCTCATTGCAAAGCTTTAAAGTGGAAAAATGAATCACATGGATTATGTTGCTCTGCAGGAAAAATGCGATTAGATCCCATACTTCCTCCTTCAGAACTGTTAAAATCATTATTAAATGGAGAACATCTTTTATCGAAAAAAATTTTGAATGCATTAAGATCGTACAATTCAGCTTTTCAATTTACATCATTCGGAGTCAATGAAATAGTCGACGGGAGCTTCATGCCTACTTTCAAACTTCAAGGGCAAGTATATCATCTCATGGGATCATTAGGCTACTACCCACACAAAACGAAGTACCAAAATTTTTACAGGTGTATTTCATAGCTGATTATTCACAGCAATCTGAAACAAGAATGGATCATATTCGTAACTTGGATAAGCCATTAGTAACAGAACTTCAAAATTTACTTCACGCAATCAACCCATATGTTAGTGAACTGAAAAATGCGTTTGAATTTTTAACATCTGCGAATAATAATCAGTACAATATTGTGATTCATGCTGATCGAACAGAAAATAATGAAGAGCACAGGGGTCGCTACAATGCACTGACAACTAATGAGGTGGCAGTAGGTTTAGTTAACCAGGAGTGCGATAAACTCGATATAATAATCCGTGCGTGGGATCATACGCTACATCGAATTGCAGAAACGCATCGAGCTTATGATGCTTTACAGTACCCTTTAATGTTTTGCAGAGGAGAAGATGGTTATCATTTTACATTAAAATTAGTCGATCCTCAGATTGGGTTACAAACTACTAACTCGACAGTTACCACAACAAATATTCGCGTGCGAAGCCGCGGGTACCTGCTAGTATTAAATATATTATCTTGTCATACATCTTAGAACTGGCAGGGGTCTTTCCTCTTGGAACCAACACCTCAGTTTAAACAGTAGAGACTTCTGTCTAATGTTCCGAGGTTAAGCTTACCAAGAAAGTAGAGCGACCTTTGAAGGTTACGCTTAGTCGCCTGAATAATAATCTGATCTTTAATGAAGAAATTTATGTTAGTGGTTGAAATCACAATCAGAATGATCACTGTTGCACACCACTATATAAAAATTATTCCGATTAGTGCTTTCAAGCTTCACAGCCCATCGTCAGATCGAAATAAGAAGGAGAACCTTAATGACTGTGTTAACTATAGTGTTATAAACCTTTTCAAGGTCATGAGCATGGGCGCCGGCAGAATTACTTGTAGGGAGTGTGCACCCAGTTTATAATCTTATTTCTGCTAACATCGAGTACTTTAAGCCTTCGTTTACGCTCGAACAAATTATACATACCCAATTGTACTTAATACTTAATGTAACAGGTTTTTAAGACACTGTAAATAAATTCTCAAGCAAACGCTGCTATAGAGGAATTTCTGGTGTAACTTCCGGCACCGGATCTGAAACGCTTCTAGCGGCAGAGCAAAATGTAATTAAAATATTTTATCTAAAAATTCGTGTTTCGTTATTCCCAAAGATTACATTACGTAATATTAAATGGAGCTTATTTCTTATACGAACTAATAATAACTACGAACTAATAGGGGAACGTAATACCCTATTTTTAAGTTCATCGTTCAATAAACTTTATCTTCTTCTTTCTTCTTATTCCAATCCTCTTCTGCCGCAAGGTGTAGAGGTTAACCAAAAGTCTCGGCACCGTGGTCTTTGCAAGGTCAGGGTCTTGGCTTCATTCCACTGCACTTCCAGCTTTTGCAGAGAGCACTTCACGCTGTCTTCCCAAGTCATTCTTCTCCGGCTACTGGGTTTCCCACAGCAATTCTAGCCACATACAGTTGTTTTGGAAGTCTATCCCCTTCCATCCTCTGAACGTGTCCAAACCAGCGCAACTGTGCTTTCTTAATTTGATCTTTCAAAGGTACTGTCTTAAGACTCGCTCTTATGGTAGTGTTTCTGACTCGATCTCTTCTTGAAACTCCTTCATCCTTTCTGAGGTATCTCATCTTCACAGCTTGGAGATAGTTTACATACTTCTCAGTTAGAGCCCAAGTTTCACCCTCATAAGTAACAACTGGCACATACGTGGTTTTGAAGATGGTCATCTTAACTTTCTTCGAAATTTCTGCCTTAACAATGAACTTGGTCTTTAGTGCATGGAAAAGTCTCGAGCCATTGCACTAATTTTTGAATTAATTCAGCATGGATTTTACCTTCTGAGCTTATTATAGAGCCAAAATATTTGAACTCTTGGACTTGTTCCAGTTGCTTCCCTTTGATGGTAATCCGGTGTCGAGCTGGCTCCCTGGCATCAATCATTGTCTTCGTCTTTGCCAAACTTACTTTGAGTCCTTTTCTTTCCAGTTCCTCCACCGAGACATTAAGGTTCCTTTGGAGTCCCTCTTCTGGTTCCGGACAGTAAGGCAAACGCAACAACCCCAGCTTGAATCGACTAAAGTTTCCAATTCCCAACATGGAATCCTCTAATTGCAGCTTTTTATTACATCGTCCATTAGTATTATGAAAAGTAGTAGACTAAGATCATCACCTTGGCGGACTCCTGACCAAGTTGAAAACTCCTGTGATTTCAAATTGGATGTTATTACAAAACGTTTACATCTATTGTAGAAGCTTCGAATTCTTATAACTAGTTCTTCACTCACTCTTCTTTCCCTTAAAGTCATCCACATTTCATTAAAATTCATTATGGACAAAATATTTCTATTATTATGAATTTACGTCCTTAACAGGCTTATCTGAGCCGTGTAATAATCAGACGTAAGCCCGAGATAACGTTTACAACACTTGCAAGTGCTCCGGCAGTGTATCTTCAGCCAGCGTCGGTGTGGAGTTTAATTTGTGCAAGCGAGTTAGTTTTGCTCAGGCTCGTAAAACCGTCTTGTTTAAGACTGTTTAAAGTTGTACGCAGCTTGGATTAACTACAAACCGCAGGGGACATGCACACCATTTGCTGTGGCATTCTTACTTTCCGTAACACCAACTCTCGCGCGTTTTTTCCAACCACATATTTCTTAATACTTCTGACTCTTTTCCATTTCCTCGCGCGCGCGCGTGTGTGTGTGTGTGTTTAATCTTACACTTTCACTTACAGGATTAACGTTCCTCTTATGTTTCGTGCACTTACTTTTCCTACTTCATTAATTAGGTTTTCATTATTTAGTGGTTTTTACGATGCTGGGTTTCTCTCAGACAAAGCAATACGTAAATCACATAATTCGAAACACAAACTATGATACATTTCAATTACCAGCTAATTCTACCCTTTCACTTGTGTCTGTCCAGTATGTTCTCGTCCTGTAGACCTCGCAGTTCCGTGCTCTCTCTCTCTCTCTCTCTCTCTCTCTCTCTCTCTCTCTCTCTCTCTCTCTCTCTCTCTCTCTCTCCCTCCCTCCTTCCCTCCTCCTCCTCCTTGTCAAACCATCCCTATCTTTCTCTCTCTACCTCTCTCCTCTCTGTCTCCCTCCTCTCTCTTTCACACACACACACACACTCTTTCCATACTCAAAGTTTCATTTCATCTTCCATCTCCTTTATAGAAGTTTAGTGTCTTTGGCAATCTTCCTTTCTCCATGCTCGTCCTCAATTCTCAATCTTCACATGCTCGTGTCTTCGTAATCATTTTTACTCAATTACTGCTACCATATCCTTCTAAAACTTCATCGTTCCTCTTATCACACTATTCCTTACATCCTTTGATGCCCGTTTTACACTACCTTGTTCATTTCTTTGCTGCCCTTCTTTGAAACCCATTTTCTTACATCCATTACCTTGCATTATTTTTCTGCTGTTTTCTATAAATTCTTTTGGTTTCTATGCATTATAACTTCTACTTTTCTTCATACATGGTTTTTTCTTCACGTCATAATATTATTATTCCACAACAAGGAATCCAACACTCAAATAGCCCGTCTCCCTTTACATATATGCCTATCCATTAATCTTCTTCTTCTTCTTCTTCTTCTTCTTCTTCTTCTTCTTCTTCTTCTTCTTCTTCTTCTTCTTCTTCTTCTTCTTCTTCTTCTTCTTCTTCTTCTCCTTCTCCTTCTTCTTCTTCTTCTTCTTCTTCACTTCAAGAATTAGGCTTGCAGCCTGTTCCGTCTTCACAGCCACCGTTTTCTTGGTGTGCCTCTATCTCGTTCTCCAAGAGACTTATACTGGATTATCTTTTTTGCTATTCTCGAGTCACCCATTCCACTTATGCGTTGTATCCAATTTTATTTATTTTGTTTAATTTTATCGTTTATCGAGTATATAATCAGCTCTTGCCTTATGTCTCCATTTCTTACGTGATCTCTTAGGGTGCATCCTATGACTGTCCTTAAGAATCTCATTTCAGCAGCTTCAATTCGTTTCTTCTGGTTTTGAGTGAGTGTCCACGATTCACTCCCGTACATCCATACTGGTGCCGCCATTACTTTATAAAATTTCAATTCTGTATTTTGTTGTACTTTCTTTTCCAGAGTTTTATGAATAGAGTATAGAAAGAACTTCTTTCCCAGAGCCTACCTATTTATAATTTATAAAAAAAACCTATTCTTTCGTAACATAAAAGCCAATTATATAAAATTATAATTTTTCTGAGTTTATCTTCTTCATTTTCTGTGTCATCGTTTAATGACGCAACATACTCTTGCTCAAATTTATTCCTTTATACTCCTCTTGTAATATCTTACACATGTAATCAGCGTTAGTTAACATTATTCTGAGAGATGAGTACATGGTCGTCTGCGAAAAGGGGATTAGACATGAGTAGTCACTATACAGAAACCTCACTTTCTGTATTTCCTAATTCACTCTCTGTAAATTATATCCACGAACATTTCGAACAAAATAAGGGAATAAACAATGTCATAGGAAAAGACCCTTGCCTGTTCGTAATGTTTGTGACAATATTCTACCCATTTTAACTTAGCAAGCGACAACGTTGTGTATTTTCTTGAGTACACATAAGAAAAATTCTTACAGTAAAATAAGTACGAGGATTGTTCAATAGAAACACGTCTAGAGTCTGTAAAACATTTTTTATTCAACGATTTTAAAAGAAGTTATCCATTATACGATTTATCCATTATCATTAAGGCATGAGTACCACTGTTGCACTAATCTGTAGATTCCCTGCTGGTAAAATTCTTGCGGCTGTTTGCGGAACCATTCGACCGATATGAACCGTCGTCATTTTAGAGATTTCTTTAATGGGCCAACAACATGGTAATCGCACGGGGACATGTCGGGTCTGTAAGGTGGATATTGTAAGACTTCCCACTTCATACGACCAAGCAAATCTTGAATCGTCTGGGCTACATGGAGTCGAGTATTATCATGCACAAGAATTACACCATCTGTGAGCTTCCCGGGACGTTTATTCTTTATGCTGACCCGTAAGCGTTTTAAGCTGTTTGCATATCGCTCAGCGTTGATGTTGACACCAGGTTCTTTAAAATCTAAGAGCAGCACACCCTGATAATCAAAACATACGGTCACCATTACTTTTCCTGCCGAAGGTTGGGACCGACATTTTTTCGCCTTCGGAGATTGTGCATGCTTCCAGTGCATACTCTGACGTTTGGATTCTGGTTCGTAGTGATAACACCAAGACTCATCACTGGCAACAATTTGGTGTAGAAAGGCATTATCTTGTTGTCGATAGCGCATCAAATGCTGTAATGATATGCCCGAACGCAAATTTTTCTGTTCATCAGTAAGCAGTCGTGGAATCCACTGAGCAGCAGCTTTGTGATAGCCAAGACTATGAATGATGGAATGAACAGTTCCCACGCTGATGCTCAACATAGAGAAAGTTCTGTAACTTTAATGCGCCGATTTGCGCGTAAAGCAGTTTCCAGCTACCTCACAATTTTATCCGATGCTGTAACACGTGCAGGTCCGGAACGGGCCAAACCTTTAGTGGATTCTCTTCCTTGTCGAAATTTATTGCACCATTCAACCACTGCCGTATGAGAATAACTATAGTCACCATGTACAGTTTTTTTTTGTATAAATTTCCATTGGCTGACGCCCCCCAGCGGCCAAAAACTGAATAACGGAATGCAGATTATCTTTGGACAGATTTTCTATCATAGGTGCCATTTTTCAACCCAGTCACAACGTTTAGAAAAGAGCAAACTGCAAATATTTTTGACAGACGCGTCACTAGTACTTAAACAGACAATATAAACAAATGAATTCCATTGCCATGGCGACGAAGTCACGGCTGCGCAGATCAAACGTGTTTCTATTGAACAATCCTCGTACAATATTTATTACTTACTAGCAGGTACTCGCGTCTTCGCACGCGAATATTTGTATATGATTGTTGTGGTAAATGTCGAGTTAGTAGTTTGTAACCCAGTCTGAGGATCGACTAACTTTAATGTAAAATGATCACCATCTTCTCCTCTGCAAAACATTAAAGGGTACTGTAAAGCATCATAAGCTCGATGTGTTTCTACAATTCGATGTAGCGTATGATCCCACGCACGGATTATTATATCGAGTTTATCGCACTCCTGGTTAACTAAACCTACTGCCACCTCATTAGTTGTCGGTGCATTGTAGCGACCCCTGTGCTCTTCATTATTTTCTGTTCGATCAGCATGAATCTCAATATTGTACTGATTATTATTCGCAGATGTTACAAATTCAAACGCACTTTTCAGCTCATTAACATATCGGTTGATTGCGTGAAGTAAATTTTGAAGTTCTGTTACTAATGTCTTATCCAAGTTAAGAATATGATCCATTCTTGTTTCAGATTGCTGTAAATTATCAGCTATGAAATACACCTGTAGAAATTTTGGTACTTTGTTTTGTGTGTGGGGAGTAATGATCCCATGAGGTGATATACTTGCCCTTGAATTTTGAAAGTAGGCATGAAGCTCCCTTCGACTATTTCATTGGCTCCGAATGATGTAAATTGAAAAGCTAAATTGTACGATCTTAATGCATTAAAACATTTTTTCGATAAAAGAAATTCTCCATTTAATAATGATTTTAACAGTTCTGAAGGAGGAAGTATGGGATCTAATCGCATTTTTCCTGCAGAGCAACATAATCCATGTGATTCATTTTTCCACTTTAAAGCTTTGCAATGAGGGCAAACCATACTCGGTAACCTGATATCTGTTTCATTCGCGTAGTTAATAACTGGATTATAATTGAAACCACTATTTAATTTTGCATTCCATCGTACAGTAGGACCTCGTGATCTGAGAGTCGCTTGCCTGCGTCTTTGTGCCGCTAATCTATTGTCACGAATCGTAGGACTTTCAACCCGTGAGACTTCTTCTAATCCAGATCTTTCTGAAGAGTTTCCAGGAGCTGATTGCATTTCGACTCCTTCGACGTCATTTTCAGATGCTCTAAGACGCCTCTTTCTTTCCGCAGCAGCAGTAGATCTTCCTAAACATGATCGTCTTTTTGGCATTGCAAAGCTAAAAAAAGGGAAATGTATTTATTTGATCTATACTAATAAATCTCTAGAGGGCAATTAATAATTTGTACAATACAATACATATTGCACATATTACTTACCGATGACGTAAAATTAACAAAAAAAAGGCACTGATACTACATCACTGACGCTCATCGCATAATTCTCGATGAAGTAGGTTAAGTATAATTCTCGATAATTAATTATTCCTACTGCACATAGGCTTACTGAATATTGAAATGTCGAACAGTATGGTTTGTCAGAATCAACGTGTACTATATAATCAATGTTACAATATAATAAAACAATGAATTATTGTATTGTTTATATGAATTCCATATGCTGATAAGAATTCCATACCCCTACTAAAATGTAAATATTCAAATGGACTAACTGATATCAATATACTTATGTATACACTATTTATATTATTCTATACGAATAAACATTTCATCTAATTGTGTTACTGCATGTTTGTAAATATCTACTAAATTATCAAATTGTGATTTTACATATCTAGGAAACATGAATGATGGATCTATTGCTTCGCACTTTTTGGATATTCATAACTTACAATATAAGAATATTATTAATATAGATGTACCATTAGCAATTTACCAACTCGACAGTTACCACA
The DNA here is from genome assembly GCA_034769895.1 of Magicicada septendecula. Lineage (NCBI taxonomy): Eukaryota > Metazoa > Arthropoda > Insecta > Hemiptera > Cicadidae > Magicicada > Magicicada septendecula. The sequence continues at coordinate 418,937,523 of CM068374.1, read as the reverse complement.
ACAATCATATACAAATATTCGCGATCGAAGACGCGGGTTTAAAAAAATGCGTTTTTTTTCAATAACTTCGGTTCTTTTTAACCTATCGTTATCAAATAAAGTGGAAAACCTTCCGTTGGGTACCTGCTATCAGCGTGTAACGTTTCATTGAAATTGGTTCAGTAGATTCTGAGATTACCGGGGACAAACGTAGACCCCCCTAGAGATTTATTATATAGATATAAAATACAAATATTTTATTTTATTTACTGCTTATTCCTGCTATTTATAAACTAATTACAGATAATAAAGACTATAAAGATAAATAAATTGCCTTATAAAGTACCATAGTTTTGAGGATGCACTAGATGTTTATATCAATAATACAAAATGTTTCATCCAATTCTGTGATTATTAGGGCCATGCTGCTTATAAAAAACAACAACGAGTTTTAAGGGAGGGTGTAGCATAGACAGCAACAATATTATACTAACATTTCCATTTAAAATTGACTAAACAATTCAGTCAAATTTAACAAATAATAATAATAATAATAATAAACCTTATTCTATTCTTTTTACTTACCATTAAATCATAAACATTGTCCTTTTCTTCTTCCACAAGAAACCTATTAGCATATAAAACAATTTGAAATTTCTGTTTCTGGTATAGTTTTACAAAGAGCTAAAACTAAGTTTCCTGAGAAGCCAAATGCACTTGCAGGACATATAGGTTTACCTGCACAGATTTCGAAATTGTACGTAATTCTTAAAGAGGATGTTCTTGTAAACACCTTGAGGTTTATTTATGTTATGAGAACTTCGGCTTGCCGTGCTCCAAGTTTGTTTGTTGCAAACGTTTTGCCACCAAAAGGCACGGGCGAAACGTTTGCACCAAATAACCTTGAACCACCGCAGTCTTACAGGCCGGCAAGCCGAAGGTCTCATAACATCGAAGCCGGCTGTGAAAGCCTCAGACAGAACCTTGAGGTTTGTTTCTAACATTCTATTTCAAAACGTGACTATCTTTAAATAGTATATTCTGCCCGTCAACAGCTTGACGTTTTCAGGAGGTGGAGAATGTAAAGGTTCATAAAAATTAATGAAGTAAGCACAGGGGAACTTTGTATATTTTGTCCCTGTTATGACAACCTTTTGGTAGCATTTTAGTATTGTCAGCAGTGTGAAACTCTGTGCAGGGTGGCTCATACTCTACGCTAAAATCAATCTTATTAAAAACGTAAATATTTACCTTACGCATGTACGTTTTTTATTCACTTATTTACTTTCTATGTAACGTATTGTTACGACCGGTCTCCTTGATCGTCGTATGGTACAGCGGAAAATGAAGTCACTAATCACCAGCTTTAATTAATCACAAGTACAGTTTTTAATCAACTTGTTCAATAATCCGAGCAAAATTTGACCACACGCAATAATAATGTCAACTAATAGAGTCCCACACAACAATAACACTTCGCCACACTACTTCGAACCTCACTTGAATACATCGCCGCTTAAACTGAAACTAAGCGTCGCTGAATGCTTATATTTATATACCGCTGAGATTCTAGAATAATCCATAATACGCGCCAACACTACACGAAAACAGTAGAGCGTAATTGATTGCGGCCTTGAACACCGTGCGCCGAACGGTACGGTCTGGAATAGCCTCGTTGATGCATGTAACTGTCACGTACGCAAACAAACATTACAGCTGCTGGGATACCCAAGAAACATGTTGAACGTTCTGTAATCGCGTAACGGTATATTTACTTTTCTAATGAGGCATTTCTTAGTCTGGAGTCTAAGTCGTCCTTCACAGAAACCGTCACTTGTCTTAAAAACAATTCGAATTGAATTGTACAATATAATAACGCAATAATTATCGTTATTTAAAATAATTATGGTCGTTCTAGTAATATATAATGATGATTCTAAAACATAATTGAAATTACAGTTACCCTCGGCGACGGTTTAAAAGTCTGAATTCAGTAGACGGTCTAGATTAATTCAGTAGAGCGCGGCAAACTTGTTCGACATTAAACTATAGAACTGTTAATTGCTTTGTAAAATAGTTTCCGCTGTTGAGTGGTTTATCTCGGTGTCTGCCTTGAGCAACTATTTTAAACTCTACAGTCGCTTTCTCCTTTCCGTTTCCCGTTAAAGGAAGCCAGCGTTCTCTGTTCTCATACCCAAATCCGTATGGTAACGATTGCTCCCATACATATGTTTGTTATACACTGGAGAATACAGCACACAGTATAATAAGCGCAAGTTAATATATTGCTGTACTTTATTACCGATGACAACATATTATGGTTATGGAACTTAGACAGAAAACAATGTTGGACAGTGTCTTACCATCAAGAAGTGCTGCGTGTCTCCCGCAAAGCCTGATTACTCTTACACATGTTTTTGAACGAGCAAAGCGATTTCTCAGTTTTTAATCGACCTTTTAGCATTTGTCTGTCTGTCTGTTCTGGCGTATTCGGGGTATGCCTTACGATAACTTTTCAACGATTAACCTTTTTTTTTCTAACGATTTGAAAAAAACGTTTTTTCAAATGTTTTTGTAAACCTTGACATGCGTGTCCATATTTTTTCCTACAGAACGTATTGTTTTTGAGATTGGTCCCTCAAAAAAAAAATATAGGGGGTAGAAGTAAAAAATGTGGGGACAATAATTGTGAGAAAAAACGCAAATGTGGGATAAAGTACATTAAATGGAATTTAAACTGAAATCTGCTGATTTTTGAAAACTTCAAAGTTCAGGGGGGTCAGGGCTCAAAAAAAGAGTAAAAATTTTGATAAAATCGCTAAAATTTGTGTACAGTGTCAGATTAAATTAAATTTAAGCTTAAATAAAAACATAGTGGTTATTTTTAAAAGTTTAAAACCCTTTTTTCACGTCAGAACCTAAAATGTAGGTGTAAATTTCATAAAATTGCCAAAAAGTTATGCGTGGTATCAATAGAGCTCTGTGGAGTAAATGTATGGACATGCACGCCAGGTTTTACGAAAGTCGATTGAGGCCTGAAAGTCAGAAGTCATGCCACAAACGGTCAGACAGACAAACAAGTGCCATACGGTCGACACTTAGATATGAGAATCCGTTCCGCTCGTTCAATAACTTATATCGTAATTGTTTAAAAAAAATTGAATCTAACCGTACAGCTTAATTTTTATACACCTTTTTCTTTTCGCTTACTTGGCATGGGTCTGTCTTAATTCCTTGCACACGCTTCGTTAACTCTGGCTGTTATCTAGTTTATTTCGCTCCCCCCCCCATCACTCATTCGTTCTCTCTCTCATTCACGACATGTTGCTAACCGTAGTCGCAATTGGGCACGACGCGGTGCTGTATTTTACCGCCATAAATTGAATTCAATTCTAAACTCGTTAGCGAACGAACAGAGACAATTGCGTTATCGACTTCCGAGTTCTACGGTAACGCACTAACGAATAACGATACTGTTCACAAAATTCCCATTCAACGTTGTTGTCTACTTCTTGACATGTTTTACAAACGCATAATCAACAACAGGTTTATGTAAAATCCTTTTACTACCGCAACAGCAGTTAACAATTATTTTCTTCTTCTCCTCTTCAAGGATTAGGTTATATAAACCTGTTCCGGCACCCATCTCATCCTCGTACGACCCACGTCTTTTATACCAATGGCTTTATAGTTCAGTGCCGCTTTCGGCAATCGATCCTCTGTCAGCCTTTGCAGATGATCCCACTATTGTCTTCTGAAATAATTTCATTTATGTCCTTTACTTCGAGTTCTGCTCTGATATCGTTATTCCTTATTCTATCTTGTAATGTATAATTTAATGTATTTCAAAGAAACTGCATTTTAGCACTCTGAATCTTGCCGCTTTCCTTTTCTGTCCTGACTTACGCTTCACTTGCATAAATCAACGTGGGTATTGCAATTGTCTTATAAAATTTAATCCTTGTGCTGTGACCTGTTTTATTTCTAAGATTTCTATGAATCGTACTACAAATATTCACAAATTTATTTATCGTCTCTCTTATACGATATTCAGATACATAACTTACTGCATAACCGAGATATTTAAAACGACTCACTTATTCTAAAGTGCTGTTGTTTATAACTATAACTTGTCCTCACTGGATATTTACCTTTAAAGGCCATGGTTTTGGTCTTTCTTACTGAAATTGTCTGTGAGTACTCTCTTGTTACTTCTTGTAATTGAAACATAGCTCTTTATAAATCATCCTCATTTTCTTGAATAAGAACTATGTCATCCGCATATAGCAGGGAACCTATCCAAATTGATTAGTTAAGCTGTTTGTATTCCTGAAGTCACTCTGGATTTCCATGCTCCCAACATGTCGTCAATGTATACATTAAACAAGGTTGAGCATGTTATTAAATACTATTTGGACTCATTTCATGACGATTCTATAGCGTTTTGCCTTCTGCTGATTGGCTGGAGGCGGTCTGCGACTACTTGGTGCAGAGTTATATAAACCACAGGTCCTTATTAGGGTCGCCAGCCTGTGGTTTTACTGCCGGAGATCGTTGTCAGTACTTTCCAGTCCTCCCAATACTGAAGACGGCCACGTATGAAGTGGTTGAAATGTTTGCAGTTTCCAAGATAGGGCCACGGCCTGATAGCACGGAAAGTGTTTATAACAATTATGACGCTGTCCGGCAGTGAAAGCTTAAGGCAACAATTATGTTCTTGCTATCAGTCTTTTCAGTCAGAATCCAGGTTGTCTGTTTTTACGACGTCTACGGATGGTCATGTTTGAAGGGGGGGGGGCAGAACAATTGAAACTAGATGAAATCACTATTTGGATCTTTAATGGTGGTTTAAATAAATAATAACTATATACAATGAACTGTCATATACAACGCTTCTTTAAGGTCACGTTTGTCTAACATATACTAACGTAACAAAGAATAAATGTTACCTAATTAATAACCGTGTTTCACTAAATAATACAAGTCACCATTTACAAAGTTAGAACAAATAATTCACAGTCATTACTTTACACACTAAAACGCTATAAAATACTTAACTCCTGTAGCGCACAACTGATCATCAATCCAAAAAATTGAATGGCTGACTTCGGAAAGAGCGCTTTCATGATCAAGCAGTGTGTCGTAGTATGTGACAAAACTGACATGGGTGCTGATCGAATAACCGATTACAATCTGGAAGGCGCGTCTGCAAAGTTTGAGGAGTGCGCGAGGATTACGTTATCCTGCTGCTAACACAGCGGGTGAAAAGCGTCACAGCCACAAACTTATCTGTCCCTTCAGCGTTTTCAGAAATCTCTTAGGGCTAAAATTTAAAAAATAGGAATTTTTAAAATAATCAAACAAGGCTGACAATTTTAATAACTTAGCTAGCAAAATACTGAAAATGTAGGAAGATCACCAGATAATTAAATAAAAGTCATATTAGTTTATTTAAGAGGTAACATAACACATTTTATTACAATTAGTTGAAATACAAATAACTACTTGCTAGAAATTATGTAAAAATCATTTTTTTAAATCTTTGGCACAGACGTTTCTTAGTTTTTAACCTTTTTTCACCCACACTTCTGAGAACTTCGTCATTAGATACTCTAATCGTTCATCTTTTTGTCTATATCTAACCCTAATTTAGGTGCAATTTAATATGTCTTTTCTATAAGTACTATGCTGAGCAGGGAAGAATTTATGTTTGTGGACTGAATTTACTACGTGAACTGACGTATAGGTAGGGACCCCCAGCTCTACTAATTTCGAGATTTGCCGTGTATGCAACTGGTTACTTCGATAAAAAGGTTTCAGGTAGATCTATTGGCGCAGTCTAGTTGGTTCTTTCTAAACGAATACAGAGGATAACGGTTTTAAATAGCACAGCTTACGTTTAAAGGACAGGTTACTGACCTTTGCTTCTTTTAATGAATAATTTTTACTTTATTAAAACAAATTTTTAAATAAGAATTTTATAAATATAATTATGTCACCTTCGATTCGGAACACTAAGTTTTTATGTAGAATTTACAAATTCTACATAGGCCAGACAGGAAGTAGCTTCAAACAAAGATACATTGAACACACAAAGGCACTACACTCCAATACCGAATCCACCTTTGCAAACCATCTCATTGAAGCAAACCACACATACACAAACATCCACAACAACATGGATATTCTACACATACACACAAAAGGCCGAAAACTAGACACTCTTGAACAATTGAAAATATACAAAAACACGAAAGTACACAAAACCGCATAAAAACGACATCCTAAACGAACAGACACATTTCAAATCCCACGTATTCTTCCAATATATCACACCCCACATACACAACATCGATCCTTCAAAAGTCGACGCCGTCGCCAAGAACAAGACTGACAGCGCTCCCAGTGGCAGCCTCTGACAAAGTTTATAAAAGGGAAAACTGGTTCCGGCTATAAGGTAAAACTTTTACATTTTACCAATAAAAAACTTTGTGTTCCGAGTCGGTAGTGACATTATTATATTTAGTTAATCAACAAACTCGTCACGGACAACGAAATCCAAGAAAAATTTTATTTTATTAATACAGATTCGAATAGTAAAATTTAATCCTACAGGACAAGATACACGTCATACCAAAGCACCCGGAAAAATCCGAGAATTGATAGAGATAATTAAAATAACATTAACAAAAACAGACTATATAAATTGTCTAGACTCGAGAACAGGTAAACACGATATTCAAATATCATATACAAATATAAGCGTTCTGTGAACCATAAAGTGTTATAATTATCTGACAGTTCTCTTGAATATTGGCTAAATCATTATCGTCAGCTTTACGGTCGTCAAAGCGCTTAGTTAAAATAACGTGCATTACCCGCTGTGCGTGAATTTGCCCACAACAGACGGCACTGTCTCTGTAAAATGTGGCGTAAAATTAACAAGCAACTTCTCTACAAAATTCCTCGTGTATTAAATAATTCTTCCTTCAACAGAGGTGTTTATGCAGTCAACAAGGTTTTGTTTAAACACTCTGGAGAAGAGAAAAGAGCAGAAATGTCTACCATCTGTTTTACTGCGAAATATACTACATTTCTCATGAAGAGAAAAACAATTCTCTCGATTTTATTGTCTCCATGAGAAACACGGAGTTTTTAAAGAGGTTTTCTAAGAAAAATTCTAGCTCCATAGCCCAGATCAGCTCGAAATTTTATTTAATTTCATTTTTGAAAAATCACAGACTCACCACTTTGCCGATTGTGTTGAAATATCTTCTTGCAAAATACTCCTGTGTCAGTCTAAGTAACGTTTTGTCTACACTAAAGCATCTGCTTTCAAATCAAATTTCGTACAAAATAGTTTGAACTTATATAATAGTGTTACGAAGGTCTGGTATAATCGTCGAATGGTACAGTGGAAAACAAATACAAGACACCAATGAAATCACTAATGACCCGCTTTAATTATCACAATTAATAATTTGTAACCAACAAGATAGTCTCTAACAACATTTCAACTAAAAAATTGTCCGCACGCAATAATAATGTCAACTGTAAAGAATTCCGCACTAATTATAAAACAACAACACTTCGATGCAAACACTCGATCCGCGCTAAAGAAATCGCTCAACAACACTGAATTGAAAAGCCGGCTGCTATAGTTTTCTATAGGTAGCGCACGTCTTCTAGAAATCTTCCGTCCTCATTGTGCACGCCACGTAATGTGTATTCAAGGGTTCTGTAGAGTACTCTGGAACGTACTTGAACGCGGCCTTGACTGAGGCAACACCTGCCACACTAGGCGGCGGACGGATCGATGACGCTCTTGGCTATTCTAGGTGGTCCCATATGTTTCATTACATATCTCCAAATACACTGTATGATATTGGATTCGTATGTGATGATATATGATGACGCCATATGCACTAATCTAATAATCCCCTTGCTAGTGTTAATTACTCTACTAATTATATTCTTCTTGTACTTTGCAAGTATAAACCTAAAGCATATTACGTCGTCTGTCGATACAACTGATCTCTCCATCTTTCCATCGGCCGTCCTAAACGACTTCTAGCTTTGGACTTACGTGTGCTATTCTTGATGGGTCCATACGTTCTTCGTGATCAAACCATTTCTGTCTATATTTTCTCACCATATCAGTGGTCGGATCGCTAACTAATGACGGGTATTTCAGTTCATTTCCTATGTAAACTGGTGTACCCGACTACTGATCTAAGGAAACCCAACTCTGCACTCTGCAATCGACTACTAATTATGTTAAAAACGATAATTAGAATACCTATTAATTATAATTAGTACATTACAATCATATTATTATAATTGAACTAATATCTTTAGAAGTTATATTGACGATGTCAAACAAAACTGGCAGATGTGTCTTCCAGAACTTTTTATGATTGGTCACTCTACAATTAATACTTTGTTGTTTGCGGACGATCGGGCTATTCTGTCGGACTCGGAAAACAGATTGCGGATTGGTATACATTTGTAGATCGAATCTGCAAAGACTCTGGCTGGATTGCAGATATCCACACTTAAGACCAAGGTGATGGATTTCCGTGGAACTGATCCCGTACGGGCAAAAACAGTTATAGATGGTACTGTCCTGGAACAAGTTAGCAATTTTGAATACCTGGGCTATAGAGTGTCTTATAATCTAAGCAACGACGTTGTGAATAAGTTGCATAAGTTTAACATTATGTGCGGGACCATTAGGTGAACCCTCAAGTCAGCAAGTAAAGGAACACGCCTAAAATTCTACAAGGTGATGTCCCTTTCCACACTTTCTTCTGGGTCTGAAAATTGGATTTAAACGAAAGGCCAGCCCAGTCGCATCCAAGCGGCCGAAATGAGATTTCTCAGGCACGTGGCAGGGTATACTCTCCATGATCACAGAAGAAACGCAGATATACGGCAGGAACTGAATACTATGAGTATACTCGACAAGATCGCCCAGTTTCGGCTGAATTGGTGGGAACATTTTTGCCGAATGGATGACTGCCGCATCCATAGACAACTATGGAACTATAAACCGAGAGGACGGAGAGGTGTGGAACGTCCGAGGAAGTGCTGGAGTGACCAGCTCTAGATTTACCTGTTTAAGACAGGAACAAACCATCCTTGGTTTAATCCTTGAATATGATGATGATGATGATGATGATCTTTAGAAGGTCAAGTTCCTTAAAAGCTTGTACACAATCTAAATCTGACTCAGGTTCGGTTAAAATTTAATTAAAATGTTGTCTAGAAATTAGTGTCCTAAACTCGGAAAATTACGTAGTATGTAAATTACTATGAACATTGTAATAATTCTTTCCGAATCACAAATAATTAATTATGTTGTCAAATACAAACAGTTTTATTGTTTATGAATTTAATAAAAAAAATTTTAATAATGTTTTATTTTTTATTTTTTTTTCTATTTGATCAATTAATTAATTAATTAATTAATTATAATTTTTAATTATTTGAATGGTAAATTGTGTTATTTTGTGTGTGAAAATATTTGTTTCACAAGTGTTAATCTAGTTATGTTACTTGGCTCAAGTAATCTCTCTTCTCACTCAGCTTCTCTTCTTCTTCTTGATAAATTCTTCTAAGACTTCTTATTTATGTTGAGAAGAAAGAAAAAGCTAATATTGCTAATACAAATAATAATGAACACAAGTATTTGAATAATTCTGATATTTATTTTTAAATATATAAATTTGTTCGCCAATCTTAGGCGCATCGACAATGGCATTGGCTGAGACTCACTCAGGTCGATTGTAATAAATGACAATAATTATAATATTATAATGTTAATTATTCGAGTTCTTTTAACTGTCGAAATGGTCAGAGAGGGCAAGGAACAAATACAATACTTACAAATACTTTAATCAAAATTATTATTCGCTAAAAATAACAGGATTCTGAAAATATTCTCAATTAATAAGTAAAAATTCGAACCGTCTTGTAGGATGACGTCACTGGCTCGTGAAGGATGTGTTCATCTCGGATTCTCAGTATATGAAAGATGGCTGCCGTTCACCTCGATTTTCTGCTGCACACGCCGACTGCTATTTGGTCTGCTCCCTCAAATATAAATACGGATTCCGTTCCTCTGCGACGACGTAGTCCTTCTGGATAATGGTGTGATATGTTTTCTTCTCCTCGGCGATGTTGTTTGGTGTTAGGTTAATAGTGCTGTGTTCCGTGTTCAAAAATTCTGTTGAGTTCGTTGTCCAGTGAATATTGGTTTTGTATGAATTTGCAATATGGCGGTTGATTTCTTGTGCCTCGTACTGGATCTTATTATTCCTGTTGTTCTGGTTCAGTTTTGGTGTTAGTTAAGTTGTCGTGTTGTTATTTTCCATTACGTAACCTCTGTAATATTTTTCGAAGTTGTACTTCAATGTTTTGTCACCCTTTATATTTTTCAGATCTTCCGTCCGTAAATTTTGATCTGCACACATTCACGAGTAACAATAGACTGATGACTTAAAGTCGTCGTTTCAAGTGGTAATTTATAAAATATCTTATTCCTCTTACCATTGTCTGTTCACATCTACATGTCTTGGATTTGATTTCAACTCATAAAAATACATGACAAGTTTTCCTATTTATTGCTGTAACTTAATTATTTATTAATTTTATGAAAATGTAACTATCTAGCAATATTCTTATGCTAATTTTACATAATTCAATATATAACTGGGTCTGTTTTAAGTTCAGATAAGCCTAAAATTTACAATTTTTGATATTTCTTATAGCCCTTGTATTTTTTACAATTTTAGTAATTAAATGGTTTACAAGTGATTTTATGTTAATATTTCCTTTAAATAATTTTACTCACTTCATGATTATTGCTTGTTGTTAATAATTTGTTGTTAAAATACTCCAATATTGATTAATTTACACTTTATCTGAGTTGAGTACCCCTTAGGCCTAGTATTACACATTTCCAAATAAAGTTAATTTTATTCTTTTGTCATTACGTTTGCTAATATTTGTTTCTGTGCTGATTACATTTTCATATTTTTGTTTCACATGGACTAGTTTCTATTAATTATATACAGTTGTATCGAATTTATTCATTTGGGTTTGATTCTATGATAGTAGTTGATTTTGGTCTAAAATTCTGTTTTATTTTTCTATGGGGTTTGTTAATTATTTTGCCCTATTATTCTTTATATGGTTTACAGTTTAATAACACAATATTCATATTATCTACTTGCCTTCTCTGCCTTAACAAACTTTGAAATCATTGAACATTATTTAAATACAACATAACATCTTATATCTACTAATTTTTATATATCCCTTAATTATAATAAAAATATCTTATGCCTATTATCCTTAACTGTCTTATTTAATTATAACAAAATACCTTATCTATTATCTTTATCTTTCTAATATATAATTTGATTAACAAAAATAAAAACATCTTATTACTAGTCATACTCTCAGTTATGAACTGTCCTTTGGTATTTATGTCCTTCTTATAACTTATTTAACTGTAATTAAAACATCTTATTAGTAATAATATTTCTTATATATAATTTTAAACACTCTTATTACTAATAATATTGTCAGTCATTAGACTGTCTTTGATTCTTATGTTTTTTGTAGTATCATTCTACACTCATGGTAGTCCTTTTAAATCATTTTTTTAACTCCTTCATTGAGTATTTTTTATAGATTTTTAACTAGGTTGTTCACTACACTCACTGTAGTTTCTAACTTTCATTATATCACTTCACTTTATATTTTCTACACTATGGTAGTCTTTTTAGTGGTTTCCACTCTATGGTAGTCTTTTGGTTTGTTTTTACATTAGACTTATACTTAGTTTACAATTTAGTTTTAATTGTATTGTATCCTGTAACTTGAGTTACTGAGTCTAACATATATGGGTTTTAATTTAGTTTCAATTGGGTATGTATTCCTTTATTAACATTTTTGGGAATAGCCCTTCTTGTTTCTATGTTCTTTTTAGGAACCTTGACATATTTTGTCTCTTCTTTCTTATTATATAAGTAAATTCCTTCTCTTGTGTTTTCAGGTCTTTGTGGCATTAATTCAATGCATCTTATTTGAATATTCGGTTTCATTTAATGTTTATTTACCGCTCTTTGTTAACTTGTTATTGGTTTTGTATCTTGGGGTTTTCTGCTTCTTAATTTAATAATTTTCCCCTTACTCATTTTTTTATTTACTTTTTCCTTTTGTCTTCTCATTTACTGCTCCTCAATCTATACTGGGTATACTGCTGTTGTACTGGAGTTTTATATAGTTGGTTATTTATATATGGACCAAGAGTTTTCTTTGTTATTCAGTTTATTTTTATTAACATTTTATCGACTATAATGATCAGCTTCTTTAATTTATTTTTTAACCATTTATTTTTTCTCACTCACTATTGATAGTTTCTGCTTTATTAATGTTGTATTAAGTTAAATTTTAAGGTGATAATTCTGTTATGCTACAACATGTATTGCATACTAACCAATATATGTATCTGTTATGGTGAAAACAAACACCAAAAACATAGAAAACCGTCGAAAATAGTGGAACGACCATTGCAAGGCGAAACAGCCAATGAAAAATGAACGCTTAAGCGAAGAAATGAGGAAAAGGTGGTTTTAAACTACGGAAACGGAGTTTATGCGACGACGTTCAGAATTTAAATCACAGGGAAAATTTAATCACTTGCGAGAACACGGCATGATTACAGATTTGCTTGTGTACACTCACGGGTGTTATAACGAATTCCCTCGGCTCGAAGTATCACTGAATCGGAACCAAGACACAGCCAAATGCCGTTCACTTTACTGGCACAGTTGATTCAGTTTAATGGCGCGTTATTTTGTGCCTCCTCGATTTAACGACTGTTCATTACCCGCCTGCCGAGAAAAGACACAAACACGAAAGTGAATTTTTGCCTCTTTTGTTGGTAAAAATGTGAGCGAAATTATATCAAGCTTGAATTTTAAGGATACAAGAGCCCATAAGGTGACAAAATTATGGGAGGACAGAAATAACTGTGTTTTGTTTTACGTTTTACATAAAAAAATATGTTTCTATTCATAAAAATTTACTTTATTTTTGTACTATATAAAATATTTATGTGGGGACAGAAATAACTGGGTTTTGTTTTACGTTTCCATAAAAAAATATGTTTCTATTGATAAATATTTACATTATTTTTGTACTACATGAAATAAAAAACAACAAACAGATAATATATTACAAACGTTTTTCAAGTTTTACGACTACTGAGCGCTAAAATTTTCTTAAAATTTAATGATGTTTAAGAGTCGACTTTTCAGAGCCAAAATGTGGATTGTACGGGTATGAAGTCTGATTGATAGAAAAAGAAGAAAAACGGACATTAATGCTACTTGATCAATAGTGCAACAGAAGAATGGTGAGGATTGACTGGAGAGCCAGGGTGACGAAAGAATGCTCTTCTTGAAGACCAGGAGAACATAACAACTTGTAGAAGAGTATAGACTCTCGGAAGGACAGGTTAATACGACAGGTTTTAAGACACGAGGCTTTACTCAAAATTATACTGAAGGGAATGTTAGAAGGAATGGGGTAGAGAGGAAGACCCACTTACAATACGACCAGCAAATTATAGATGATTTTGGGTGCAAGAGCTATTTTGAGACGAAGAAGAGGCCGGAGAATCGAGCCCACTGGAGGACTGTCGCAGACTAATCAAGAAGCAGAAGAAGAGAGTCAACACTGAGAGAAACGAAATTAAATATAAATATCGTTATGACGGTCTCACAGATCGTAGTGTTGCACAGTGGTGGAACATAATAACAGGCAACAATGAAGTCACTAATTGCAAACTTTAAGTAGACACAAACAACAGTTAGGAGTCTCTTATAAAATAATTCAAGATAAATTGCTCCAATAAATTTAAATAAACGTCACCTTATTACAGTTTTGCACTAATGAACACAATGATCATTTCCGCTCACATCGCCACGATAACTAACACATCGCACTCTAATATCGCCAGGTATAAACTAAACTGAGCTGACCAGTGGATGATTATATTTATACCCCGCTGAGATTTGAGAATTATCTTCCATTTTCCGGACGGCGTGCCGACAACAATTTGAGTAGTTACAGACGTTAGGACGCTAGGACAATCTGAAAACTATGTCAAGGTCCGACCTTGAACGCAGTGTGCCGACTGCTAGAGGTAGTGTTACACGAGAAATGTGTGCAAAGGCAATTTTGAATTATGTAAATCGTTACGTAATTGTCTTTTATATTGTCGTAGAAATATTATAACTAGTTCTGTATTCTTTTACGTTTGTAAATTAGACCTGAGCTCATGGATCATGGTCACGTGATTTGGGGCCTCATATTAATCCATTAAGAGTAAACATTTTCCTGTTTTTCGTCCCGTGTCGTGAAGTCTTCTGATTTCTTGTTGCAATTTATTAACGAATGTGGTTATGATGAGTTGGCATTGACCGTGTGCTAGACGTTCTTCTCTACATTCGTTCGTCTATCGTTTGTTTTATCTTGCATGATAAACTTTGCAACCGATGATTCCTCCGTTCTGACATACCGTCGTGTCCTGTCCATGTCCTGTGTCTTGTGTCCGTACTGCGTGCGTCCTGTGTGTGTGTGTGTGTGTGTGTGTGTGTGTGTGTGTGTGTGTGTGTGTGTGTGTGTGTGTGTGTGTGTGTGTGTGTGTGTGTGTGTGTGTGTGTGTGTGTGTGTGTGTGTGTGTGTGTGTGTGTGTGTGTCCTGTGTCCTGCGTTTCCTCCGTCCTGACGAATGTGGTCCTGACACATCAGAGTTCAAACTATAGTTTGTTGAGATAATAATTAAGCCTTCAGTGACTGCAGCAGAGCTGCTACTCGAAGTCTGTGTTTTACTAAATTGTTATTACTAAAGTCATTTATGAATATTTGAGGTGTAATTAAATATTACCGGCTGGTTTATTCCGTGTAATTAATGAAGATTAAAGTAGTCTATTACGCCCAAATAGGTAGAGGTCATTTGGGTTGTACGAAATATAACTGCAATAATTATAATGTTCCGACTCGCTCTGTAAGGGCGATCAACGGAATTCCGTTAATGGTAGAGAAAGGACAACACTAGTATATAGTTTTGAATCGACCAGTTGGTGTAGATCGCGTGATTAAACTTTTGCACATTGTAAACTAAAGCTATTAGAGATTTTATTGTTGAATTTTGAACTATTTCGCACGACACTTATGAAATAATGTACCAAATAACGAGTGAAAAAATGTCAACAAAAACGACTAACATTTTTAGTTTAAACACGTACTTTTATTTAATAATCTTGTAAAATAATGACCGACTATGAATCACTGTCAAGTACAAAGTTGTCTACTTTCGAATAACGCGAATGATAAAGCTGAGAAATAATGTCCCATTAAATTGTTTAATTTATTTAAGGCAACTGTAACATGGCTTAGCATGAAAGCTATAGTCAAGAACTGACTGATAAAATTAAAACTGTTTGTATCAATAATCAACTGTTATATCAAAGCAAATAGTATCCAAGAAACAGATATCTGCATTAGTATTATATTTTATTACGTAAAGGCCTATTATTATATATTGTAAAAAATACGCATTTATACTTGTATAAATGAACGTGTTGTCTGCCATAGTATATTACAATTGTATGCGTCCATAAAATACAGTTTGATAATAGAGTAAGCCTAATTTTGGTTATGAAAAAGGTGATAATTATAACTGCACTTTGAAAAGTTTGAACATCTAGGAACAATTATGAGTTTAGCGAATTGTGTGTTTTGATCATAAAGCGATATGCTCTCTCAGCTGCGTAACTCGCTCACTACTTTTTTTAAATTTATTTATTATAATGCAGTTTTACAATCGACTCGTTTCACAGAGTAATAAGTAAAAGTGATGTATTCGTCGTCACTTGAGGTGGGAACCATCCAGCGATGATTACCACGTGCACCGGGTCAGGTCATCTGGCCACTGTCTCTTCAGCCTTCTTACATCCAGTGATGGATTGAGGAGCTCGTTGATCAGGTTATTGCTGTGTCCCATGTTGCGGTTCCTGTACTTAGCGGCGTGCATCTTGATGACATCAGAAATGTATGTAATGTTGAGGTCTTTGTGAAGAGTATAATTAGAGATAAACCAGGGAGCATTCGTTATGCAACGCAAGATTTTTGACTGAACTGTCTCCAGAATCTTTGTGTTGGAAGGTTTAGAGCAGCCCCACAATTCTATACCGTAAGTCCAGATTCGTCTGAGCACAGCTTTATATATGATGACTTTGTTTGCGAGAGATAGTTGAGATTTTCTATCTATGAGCCAGTACATTTGCCTAGCTTTCAAGTTGAGTTGTTGTTTCTTAGCCTGAATGTGGGCTTTCCATGTTAATTTGTCGTCCAAATGCAGCCCCAGGTATTTAACTTCTGATTTTATAGGTATGGGGGCATCGTTTATGGTGACTTGTGGACAAGAGCTACGTTTCATGGTGAAGGTTATTTGAGTGGATTTTGCAGAATTTACTCGGATCCTCCACCGCTGGAACCAATCTTGCAGGAGGTAAAGATGGCTTTGCAGTTTCTCAGAGCTCGTTCCGGGTTGGGATCTACTGCGAGGATAGCGGTATCATCAGCGAAGGTGGCGGTGGTAGTGTAGTCTGTCACAGGTAGGTCGGCAGTAAATATAAGATATAAGTATGGCCCCAGAACGCTGCCCTGAGGCACTCCCGACTTTATTCGCTCACTATTTTGAACAAACTACTTTTTTTAAATAAACAGGCCAGGCTTGAACCACGCGAATATCATTTCCTTTTCTTCTCCTGCCAGAAGGCGCTCATTCGCCCCTCCTTCCTTTCCACTGTCCACCCCTTTCTCGTCTTCTTCTCACCGCAGAGAACCTCAAGAGAACAAACTACATTTATTATTACACAAATTTTAATATATATAATTCCTCAATTTGGGGAAAAATTACAAAACTCCCGAGTACTCTAATATTTCTTTAGTAACATAACAGTTTTAGAGCGCACAATCGTGCAAGAAAACTAAAAATTCGAAACGTTCGGATTTGGGTTACAATTGCTTTTAGTCTGACACCTTGCTGGATGTTCACAACGTTTTAGAATTTTTTATGTCTTTCTGAGCGATAATGTCAAAAAAAAATGTATTTAAAAAACTATATTTAGATTTGTATTAAATCCTCTTTAATTCGATACCCTACGTGGGCTTTTTTGATTTTTACACAATTTTTACCTCCTACCCCCTAATTTTGAAGAAGAAACCAAATCGCTCAAAATAACGTTGAGGAACAGGAAGTCTAAGATCAGAATGGGTTGATTGTTTTGATAAGCTAGTTAGTAGAAGGGAGAAGGCTATTTAGAAATCAAGCGCTTCGCCTGTGATAGAAGGGACCATCTGAAGACAACGGAGGACCTGAACGTTTGAGGGCAGAAGAGGATGTGGAAGAAGAAGGAAAGATAATGACGATGATGATGAAGAAGAAAACAACTTTAGAGATATAGCTGAGTCTAATAATTGCAAATGTAATTCGGAATAGTTGAGCCAACAGCTGATGTAAATGATTTTCAGGGGTTTGTATGTTTCGAAATATTTTCGTAAATGTTTACGTATTTCCCAATTCCACGTAATACTAGGTTTTTATATTTTAATACATTCCCTGTGATGAGACTCGAGAGAATAGTAAAACTACTTTAAACTATAGAATACAAACATTAAAATCACCTCATTCCGTATAGCTTGAAGAAAATTTGAAGGGGGTAAGCATATCTCTGTAGAATAAGAATATTGATAGAATGATAGGGATTATCTGCATATTAGAAGACCCAAACCGGACACAAGTATGTTGAATGTCCGGAGGACGAATTGCTTAGATTGCTTAGAAGGTCCTGGTTTCTTAGATTGCTGGTATCCTGGCCATGTGTTGTTGAGACAGTCCCGCCGTGCTGTTTTATTCGAAATTTGAGACATGACTGTACCAAGCTTGCGAGAACACATTAACGGAAGTACTCTATAGGGCGTGCGAGTCGATGTCTGCACTCGTTAATCGATATCAACTACGTAAAATTTACACATTCCAAAATATTGTTACGACGGTCTATTGATCGTCGATGGTACAGTGGAAAACAAAATACAAATACACTATTGAAGTCACTAATCACCAGCTGTAATTATCACAATTAAACTGTTTGTAACCAACAAGATCGTCTCTTACAACAAATCAAATAAAAATTGTTCACACGCAATAAAAATGCCAATTAATGTAAAATACAATTCTATTACAATAGTCCCGCACAATTGTAAAACACATAACACTTCGCCACAATACTTTGAACCACACTGTATAAATCGCCCGACAATAACTGAACTAAGCGCCGCTGAAGTACTGTATTTATGCCCCGCTGATATTCCAGCATATTCCATAATACGTGTCTACTAGAAAACGCTAGAGCGTAATTGACTGTGGCCTTGGACACAGCGCGCGCGGACCGGTATGGTCTGGAAAAGTCTCGTTGCGGAGCGTGACAAGGGTCACGTAATTGTCCTTCATCTCAAAGTAGCAGCAATATGTACGCACACACACATTATAGCTGGACTCCGCTGGAATAGCCGAGAAACACGTAGCACGTTCTGGAATGTCGTAACACTATCAAACAAATTCTTTTCATAATTTTGATTCAACATTGATTGCAACAAATTAGTAAAATAACATATTGTTGCTTAATAGAGATATTTAGCGTGACGGAATTAAAGTGAACAGAAGAAAGATTAAATGACCAAAAATTGATTAAACACTATATCAGTAGTTGCGTACATTTGCCATATTTTGATGTAATGTAAGGTGGCGACAATACTATTTGTCTCCCGAAGCGTCCACTATAATGATTACAAATAATTGTATATATGGTCCAAACCACCTAAAGTTGAATATTAGAATTTGAATTAAAATCAACTTTAGACTATTTACTACAACTTTACGCTTATACTATATGTCTATCTCAAGAATTAAAAAATTTCCTCATAGACCGAAATTTTTAATACACACACACACGGACAACATTAATTAATTATAGAGATAAAAAATTCAGTAAAAATTTTATTTATTGCGCTTTGGCTTTTAAAATGTGCTTATAACAAAGGAAATTTATTGTAAATAAAACGTGGTTAAAATTAACTCCATAAATTTAATAATAGGGTAACAGTCACTGGTTGATTGAAACGTTGCTCTAACATCTACACGTAAACATAAATTTATAAAATATTTTTTTATGAAGACGGTAATTGTGTTACAGACATGTGATTTATTCAGAAATGAGCAGCACAGCATGTAGAATATCAATAAAATTGTAAACTCTTTAAACTCTGTACTTCACATTTAGTACGATTGGCAATATTGGAACGACAGAAAAGGACAGAAGTATAGAAAAAACACATGGGTAAGACAGAGTGCGACAGCTCCCATAAGAGCCAACGCTGTAAATTAAACCTGGGACGGGGATTAGTATTGTGATCTTAGAAGTACTGCACCGTCTCTGTACGCCAATGAGACTGTCACGTTGCAAACGTAACAGACTCACGTTGTGTCCACGTAGACGCGGCCGTGTCACAGTTACTATTCATCATATATCACAAATACAGTTACTATTCATCATATATCACAAATACAGTTACTCGTATTTTTATAGGTGCATCACGTACGTGTACAAAATACTATTGTATACATAAATTTTAGTGATGATAAATACTTTCCTGTACCAGGTCTCCTGCTTCCTGCTTGTTAACAAGGCGTTTCGAGCTCTCAAGCCTGCCTTCGTGTTAAAATAATTTAAAACACAAAAACACAACCCAAGTGTAAATAGTGAGAATAAATGAATACCTTGAATACGCGTCCTAAAGCATTTTATGATGAAAATAAACACGGAGAAGTCGTAAAAAAGAAGGCTGGAATCTAGGAAAAATTCAAGTATGGCGACAGAAGATGTGTAACTAGAAGAAAATACACACCTTTAGCAAAAAAAAAGCGTTTTGGACTGAACTGTTTTAATCAGCGAGTAACTGAATTGGGATAATTAAGAGACGGCAGCCTGCTTTTGTCATTTCGCTTCTAACGAACTGGAACCGTTTTCGTGAGAATCTCGGATACCGGCATCAAAGTGTTGTTTGATTTAATTAGGCCAGCCGTTCTTGAAACGTAGTTTAAGACTATATTTTACATTTTTAATATACTTTGTACAGCATGATAACAGAAAAATTAATCATCTCAAGAGTATCGGTCTTGGCTGTAACCATGCGAAAGAGCTCGGAATAGATCGGTTGTCTACTCGTAAAATCTAAATGCCAAACGTATGTAAAGAATCTAAAAACGCTTTCATGCTTAGACTGTGTCTGTGATTCACTTTACACTGATCGAATGGTCGCTAGCCACTTGGTAGAACATTTTACTAATACTCGAATAAATATTTGGTAAGTTCCAGTGGTGCCCGTGCTTAGGTTGCACGGTTGCACAACCCCCATTAAATCCCAAATTGTATTTTAAATTATAGAATTATGAATAAAACTATAAGTAATAATAGTGTTTTCAAGCTAATTCATCGTAATTAATCATTTGCCGATTGAAAAGTGCAGAGAAAGCCGTACACTCTCTTTCCGCGGTGTATGCACCAACTGTGACGCGCTTTGTATATGGGTACATACAATGGAGTAGCGCTCTGGCTGGCTAGACTCGGGTGTTCCTATTGCAACACTATAGGCCCGGTTAGTGTGATTAGGGACTGCAAACCCCGCATGTACGTCACGGCGCCACCAGTCTGTTTGTTGGTAAATAACACGTGGTGCGCCAGGTTGGAAGTTTGTTATTAGTGTCAGTTAAGTATCAGTCCTGTTCATCGTTATATGTAAATAATAGTACATATAAAGGATTAAGGTGTCATAGTGTAATATATTAATTATATTTAACTGGTAGGACGCAATGAATTCTGTCGTAAACTTACAAGAACGCTGTTCAGTTTACGTCCTATTGAGGAAAAAATTGAAATTACATAGAGTAGGTTAGCCTAAACCAGGCCTTTTATTTATTAATTAAAGTGTAAAATCAGGTAACAGAATATTTAATCGTAAACTTAAAAAAAGATTTATACACTAAATATTTGTGGTTACGTGGGTGTGACACTAAAATTGCATTATTTTGCTTTCCTTGTGTATTGTTTGGAGGGAAGGAGACTTGTAAATTTTCTAGTCAGAGAATAAAATAATTTAATACCATCCAACCCAACTGCAACCCCCAAATTTTTCAACCACCAACCGCTACTGGTAAGTTCTACAGATGATTTTATTTTCCTGACAATTGTTTCACCAGTTACGCCAGCTTCAGAGATAGGATTTTCAACCCAGTTGAAAAGTTACAACCCAATTGTCAGGAAAATAAAATAATTTGTAGAACTTACCAAGCGATTCATTTCATTAACAATTACACTGCGTGTCTTAAATTACACACCCTCTCAAAACTTCAGAAGAAGACTCAGTAGATTGGACTCAGTAAATAGTACATAACCCACGGTTAGTTTGTCAGCTTTCCTCATCATCAACTTCAAAGTCTAACGTATTGTTCGTTATTTACGCAAAGTATAACGCTTTGTTCCGCTTTCATTACGGCCGTCCGCGCCATTTTTTCTTGACTGTCCACGCATTGTTCGCCAGTCTGAGGGTTATAATTCCTAACGACCATTGGAACTTCAGAAGCTGTACGTTCGATTATGCAACAATCCATACGGAATTGTTAAAACTTCACAGCCGGAGTGCTACCTTCCTTAATATTTTCTTCCACGGTCGTCTTTTAAAATCCCGAAACATTTTCACAACTGCAGCGGTGGTCAGCCTCAGTGTTTACCTGGTACAGATCCTGCTCATCCGGCGACTGATTGAGACCTCACCTAAGGCCCGGTTTAGGGTAGTGTAATTTCTGCGGAGCAGAATCCACGCGGAGAAGTAAGGGCACATATTAGAGATACATTCCAGTAAAGAATGTCGCTGTTATTATTTTGAAGCATTTTTTAGTCTTTATATGATATTTTCGTCTTTTTCTTCTTCTTCTTCTTCTTCTTCTTCTTCTTCTTCTTCTTCTTCTTCTTCTGCTTCTTTTATGGTCTATGTCACAGTCCGGAGTCGAACCTTAGAATCCATAATCATCCGCCTCCATTTTTCCCTGTCCTTGGCGATCTATGCCATCGTTTTATTTCAGTAAATTATCAGCATCCCTCGCCACTGCGTCAATCCAGCGATGCTTGGGTCTTCCGGCAGGCCTTCTACCCTTGATTTCGCTAAAAAGTATTGTCCTAGTTATTCGGTTGTCTTCCATTCTAATGACGTGTCGTGCCCGTTGCCATCTATGCAGTCGAAAGTTGACGGCCGGATCATTGTCCATTATACATGGATTTTCCCATAGGCTACTTATATTCTCCTCAAAATTCTCTTTTCAAAGGTATTGACTATGTTAGCGGTTTGTTTATTCAGAATCCAAGTCTCGCATGACAGCTATGTCTGCAACTCTAAATAATCTACGTACACTGCAAGTTAAATGTATTAATAATATTAATAATAATAATGGCTCCCATGTGTACCACCGAAGTGGCTTAGGAGTCAGGCAGGGTAGGCTGCCATATGCGCGCCGTATGGCATACAAGAAAGGCAGTGTGGCCAGCACTACGCTTCAGCCCCCCATTATAATCCCCAGATGTTATCCCAGGTACTCATTTTCAACAGGCTGAGTCAACCTGGGGGCTGAAAAACGCACCTTGATTTTATGATGCGGAAATCGAACCCCGGACCTCTAGATTAGTAGCCAGATGCCATACCCACTGGTCTACTGAGCCGCCGCAAATGTATTAATACACTTTTAATGTTACAGGCATTCTTTTTTTATAAAGTTATTATCCAGCCTATCGTTGACACCACGGTGTAATCTACACGTCGATTGGTGACCGGTTATTGCTGGGAAATTAATGTGCAGCGTTACTGGCATAATGACCTCGTCACAGAGTTCAAACCAATGCAAGACAAACTATTGTCAATTAACAACATTCCACACCGGATGTAGTACATCGTAATGGACAAAAGTCGGGCGAGAAGGTCGAGGGAGTCGAAAGAACTGGTAATCGCTTGGTTACTGAGGTGTAATAAGCCATACGTTTAGCTGTTAATTTCCGACTTATCGCTTCTTCTCGTATCGTGTAGATTACTTGATTAGTTACTCAACGCTTTCCGGCCATCCCTAATCTCCTGCGGCCGTACGGACCGTGTACTCGGGTTCGGAAAGGCAACCTGTTGAATCGGGTGAATTTAACTCGTTCCGTCCTGAACGGCAATATTTCTTAACCTATCTGCGCTACTGCACGGTTTTATGTGCAAATATACCTTACTTGCACAGTGTGGTCCGACGTCCAACAATCACTACCATTTACCTTCTTCATAATAATGAATATTAATCATTACGTAAATTATTATGTAATATAATATTATCATACTTTCTGGATGCTTTGATTACTTGGACATATTTATCACTTTACGTCCATGATTGTAGTCGTCGTCGTCATTCTCATAATCTTAATCATCCCCATCGTACTCATCATCATCATAACCACAACCACCATCGTCATCATGCTCTGAAACAGCTACCAGGATTAAGGTAAAGATCTGTTCCGAGACAGCCATAGTCGACTGTTCACACTCCGTTTTGTCGATAATCAGGCTGTCATCGCAAAGGACGACGACGACATGAATTACGTGCTAGAAAGTATGCATATACTGCGCAAAGAGTATCAGAATTGGGAAGTAACCATCAACAAGAGTAACTGAGTATCTGACTGTTGAGGGTAGCAGACGAACACCGGACTTGCTTTTCGAACATGAAAGAACAATAAAGAATCTCAATTCGTCAGTCCACCTCGGTGTGAGCTTTGATAACAAAATGCAAAAAATTATGCTCGGAAAACCTACAAATTATCATTTGGCCTCTGTGATTTGCAACAAACGGGTTAGGGAAACACAATAAACTAAGGATTTACAAGACAACAGTGGAAAATATAGTCGGATATATTGCGGAAGTATAGCAAACAACGAAACAAGGAAATCAGAGACTTAAAACTATAGAAGTGGTTTTCTGGCGACGCTGTTGTGGACTTGCATTAGTCATACATGACCGCGTACAAAATTAGGTAATGAGAACAGACGGATGTAGATAATAGATACAATAGAAGCAAAAAGCACGACGGGACGATGACGTGCTAAGGAGGAAAGATGACCTAAAAAAGTTAAAGTGGACAACTGTCTTTAAACAGTTCGCGTCCCTTGTGTTTAGCTGCGCAAATTTGTAACCACAGGTTTAAATAACGTAGTCATAAAGCAGCCAAAGGTATAAGATGCCGTTGTTATCTGTATGACTATACTCGATGTATTAATTCTAATTCCATCATAACCACAACCAATAAAACAAACAGCGAATATGATTAAAAACTCTTATATTTTTTAATTAAAATGTATTAAAATCAAAATTCTCTTAACTTGCAAAATTATAATATTAATTATATCAAACATAGTTTAATGTGAACAATGAAGCTGGTTTCGAACAATCAGCTCTGCAATATTGGGTTTAATGTCTGAAAATTTGAATATCAAGTCACTCGCGGCATCAAGTTTATTTCTTAATTTTGACTTCAAGTACGTGATCAGGGAAAATGCGGTTAAACAAATAAGTAGAGGGAAACACAGTTAAAAAGTTCAAAGCTTTTTTGTGTGTTCAGATTGTTCAGGATAGTCAGTCATTATATATAACCAGAAGTCAGCTAGCTGTAAATGCGAAAACGGTAGATTTAATAAACTGCCAGTTGAAAGTTCTGCCAATGAGTTTTTTTTTTTGCAGTGTAAGAGAGAGGTCTAGTCAGTTCGGTTGACAAACAGATGTGCTACACGACATGATTTATAGACATTATTAAAGCCATTAGTTTGAAATTGCTTTTACAATTACAAGTAGTTTGAACCCCCCCCACCCTCTAAAAAAGATACTAGAATCTTCTACTAACGGTTTTAAGATTCTAAAATTTAGATTTTAGAGCATAAAAATTAGAGAAAATTACGGTACCGATATATTCTAATTTTTTTAAAAGTGTATACGGACCCCCTGAAACATTGTCTAGGACCCCACTTTGGGAACCACTAATCTAGACTAAATCACTAAACATTTAAACTAGATTCATTTTATGTATAGTCTCCAGACCGCTGTTAGAACCAAATTTAAATATTTATATTTGGTTCTAACAGCGGTCTGGAGACTATACATACAATGAACCTCGAAGCCAGTCAAGCAAATATAGTCTATAAATATAAGAATATCAAGACGAAAATATTGAAAACCAACCTCAATATTAAATTTCATAAAAAATGTTTACGCTATAACATAACGCCGAAGTTCGCAATTGTGAACATTAGAAATAATTCAGTGGCAGCATTTAACACTAAACTAATAGCACAGAAAATTTGGATCAAAGAAGAAATTAAAACATTATATATAAAGAAAAATCGATTAAATAAATTATTATACAAAGCACATTTGATGGTTTTAAACACGTTACATCCAGCTATAACCCACGAAGTATTAGACTTAATACAAACACAAATTACAAACATCGCCAAAGTCTTTATCTCCAAACACAATAAGACGTTTGATAAATTATACTATAAACAGTGCAAACAAGATAACGTTGAATGTAAACATAAATTCTATAAACGCGTAGCTAATTATACTAATATCATGTTATCTACAGAGGAACAAGAGTTATTATCCAAGGCGTTACAATACAATCTACTCGAATTTAGAAAAAACGTTTTAATACGTGAAATTACAAATGCTGAGGCGGTTATTAAATGCATTAAAGACCAGGACATTCAGTGTGAAACGCGGTCGTTAATTAACAATAAATTGAATCGTATTTTAAAATTAGATTGCACAAACAACACAAAACATAGGAAAGAGTTAAAAATAGCAAGAAACATTAAACAGAAGATAGAAAATAATAACACCACGATAACAAAAGAAATTTATCTTAACTATTATGAAAATAAATATTTATTATTTGATCATAACCGTTTTTATGATAAAATAATTTCGTATACACGTTACGTGGACGACACATTCTTAGTATTTAACGGCACTCACAGACAAATAGATATGTTTTTCAAATTTATGAACGGCATTAATCACAACATTAAATTCACCATGGAAATGGAAAACAATAACTGCTTGAATTTCCTTGACGTATCTGTACAAAAACGAAATACTCTTCTCACTTTCAAAATATACAGAAAACCCACCACAACAGATTTGGTTATACATGCTAATTCAAATCATCCGTATACACAAAAAATGGCAGCGTTTAATGCACTTGCACACAGATTAGTGAATATACCTATGAACACTGAGGTTTATAATGACGAAGTCAACACAATGAAACACATAGCCATAAAAAATGGTTATAAAACTGAAATGGTTGATAAAATAATATATAAACACCTGAAAAAATTAAATAGTAAAAATGTTGCAAAAAGTAAAACTCAATATGTTTCAGCAATATACACAAATATACTCCCTAATATAATAAAAAATGAGTTAAAAAAGTTAAATATCAATGTTTCATTCAGGACCACTAATAAATTAAAAAATATACTTAAACCACGAGTTCCAACTTTAACAGAAGATTGTTCAGGTGTGTACAAAATTAGATGTAGTGGATGTGATAATTTCTACATCGGACAGACGGGCAGAAGATTCATCGATAGATTTAGAGAACATCTACCAAAGAAGAACCCTAACAAAACCACATCAAATTACGCACTTCACCTTATAAATAAAAACCATAATTACACCGGGTTTAAAGAAAACATGGAACCTATACACATCTGTAATAAAGGTCATATTTTGAATGCCCTCGAAGAATTTGAAATTTACAGGGCCTCAAAAATACATAAAGAACAATTACTTAATGACCAGCTGATATTTAAGTCTAACGCGCTCTACGAGACCGCATTAAAGATAAGAAGTGAAACACGCGAAAAAGCTAGTTGACGATCGGAAGCCGATCAGTGCACTGGGTCACATATCACGCGCTTGTGTGTTGTATGTGTTTTTATCTAGTTTTATGTGTTACATTTTATGTGCGTCAACATTTTCGACGACCCCTATGCATTAGGATGAATAAACATTTTACCTGAGGATGGGGATTTATCCCCGAAACATGTTGTAAAAACATATAAATAACAGAAGATCGCTTAGCGGATTAAATATAAGGTAAATTATTTAAATTTGATTTAAACTAGACTTCATTCATCGTTCTGCTTTTCACAATTTTCATTCTGATCGCAGACAGAATTCAAGCCATGGTTCTCTTTTTTGTTTTTGAAATTACCTAATAACGTTATGGTGCAGATAAGCGAAGACGAATTTTACTCGGGAATGAGTTTTATAAAAAAAAAAGAAAAGACAAATGAACTGAAAATTCGGTAACACATTTGTGTGTTGAGACAGTAGCAATTTTCAGCATACCACAATTTTCTCAAAAGCTGCGTATGACTCGGTAATATTTACTACGACTCATTCCAGTGAGGTTGTATTTGTTTCAGTTTCCATCAGCGTGCAGATGTAAGCAACGGTTGTGTGCAGTGAGCACAGTTCTTGAGTGCAGTGCTGTTACTCTGTAACTGTCACAGTAACACAATTGTCTCCGCTAACGACAAGTGAATAGTCTCCTGTAAGTACAACACTGCATCCTCTCTCCGCTGCTTAATTGTATTGCACGGTTAACGGATCGTTAGACGATGGAAATATGTGCGCAGATTAATTGGACTAAGACCACCACAACGTATCCGCTTTTCATGCTGTGTCACGGAACGTTTTCTGCACACGCATAGAAGGTATTCGTAAAATCAACATTTTCGTACCTTTATCTGGTTAATTTAAATGTGAGAGAAAATTGTTTTAAAGGCTTTGCACTTTATCAGCTGATTAAAAGAACCGTGAATTCCAGGATGTCCATGCGACTTAAATCTCTCAGGGAGATTGTGAGATTAAACAGAGTTGCAGACAGTCTGCAGGACTTTCCCTCATTTCCCTAATATTTCCCTCACATGTTTTCCTCATCTCACAAAATGTGCTTCAAGACAATAGCGCCCCTAGGTGGTATGCAACAGACAAGATCCCGCAAGGTCTTGAAGTCACTCTGTAAGAAAACAAAACGAAGAAGAAAGAGTGAGAGGGAGAGAAAGAGAGAGTGAGGGGACGGTTTTCTTCTTTTATCATCCTGGAGTAGGTGTAGACAATTCTTCCGGCTTCAGAAGTTTTCTAATATGCATTTTAAATTTCTTCTTCTTCTTCTTCTTCTTCTATTTTCTCCTCTTCGAAGTTTAGGTTATATAAACCTGTTTCGGCACCCATCTCATCCTCGGACGACCCACGTCTCTTCTACCAATGTCTTTATAGATCAGTACCGCTTTCGGCAATCGATTCTCTGTTATCCTTTGCAGATGATCCCACCATTGTCTTTTGTAAATTGAAATAATTGCATTTATGCCCTTTACTTTGAGTTCTGCTCTGATATCTTCATTCCTTATTCTATCTTGCAATCAGCACCTTATTCAGCACCCTGAATCAGCACTAAATATTTATAAATATTTATTTATGTTTCTATTACAAGAACTGGAAGAGAGTACTCACTGACAATTTCAGTAAGAAAGACCAAAACCATGGCCGTTAAAGGTAAATATCCAGTGAGGACTAAGATAGTAATAAACAACAGCACTTTACAAGTGAGCCGTCTCAAATATCTCGGCTGTGCAGTAAGCTATGAATCTGAATATGATTAAGAGAGAAGATAAATAAATTTAGGAATATTTTTGGTACAATTCACAGAATCATAGAAATAAAACAAGACACAGTAAAAGGATTAAATTTTATAAGACAATTGCAATATCCACGTTCATTTATGCGAGTGAGGCGTGAATCATGCCAAAAAAGGAAAGCGGCAAGATTCAGATTGCAGTTTATAAAATAACATACAAAAACAAAGAACATTTTTAGTTGTTCTTAGCAGCTTTTTGAGAATAGCCTAATAGACTGAAAAAATTGTCAGAGGTTAAGAGTAAATTGTGAAACTACCAAGTGTTTGTGTAATTTTAAAATCTTCGTACGTAGTAATATGTTTCACCAAGTGCCCAACGAGTCTTCAATCAATACCGTTAATCGATGTTGTCATAAATCAAAAATTAGGGATTATAATTCTTCTGAGTTACACTTGACAAATGTCAATCTGTAACTCAGACGAATAGGAAATATAAAGCAAAGTAGATAACACATGCATGAACTACAAGACTGATGCAAGTAGTTAACTTGGCTTCTCCGTTACATGGAAGGGCTGCCGTGGGTGCATTTTAGTTTGTACAGAGAAGTTAGTTTCGCTAAAGCGGGTAACACTGTCTTGTTCAAGACTGGTTAAATGCATACAGCTAGAAACCACGGGGGAGTTACGGATTCTTACCTTTATTAACAGACTCTCACTCTTTCCCCCATTACACGTTACTGTACTTGCTTTATTCTTCCGAGTCACTTACTTTTCGTCACTTTTCTCTGTTCTGCACTCTCATTTACTCAGTTACTATTCTTGTTATTTAAGTATTTATTATTGTTATCCCTTTAATGAGTACAGTTTCTTTCTTCTACCTTAATAGTTACAAAATATAAGTTAACTATTGTTTTAAAAGTAAAATGCATTTCTACTACGCCTACCACAGAACAGCAGCTGTAAGATCGTTAAAATTATCATTACAATTATCATCATCATCATCATCGCCGTCTTACTATAAACAGATATATTATGCATAATAAATATAAATTTGCTCCCACACTGTCTCTTATTTAATTTTTTTCATTTCCTTGTTTTCCTTTTTTCTGAGAAGCATGGAGTCTCCAAAGCTGAGACACCTGCACCACCTCACTTCTTACACACCTCTAAGGACACTTATGATTCTAATATAATTAAAAAATTGTATGATAATAAAATAGATAAGTTAACTGTTGAAATTTGATTGACTACTCCCCGGGTATTAGGGCGTGGTCCACAACTGCCGCATAGAACAGACGTTTCAGACCATCTTCAGTGTAAAACGACTAGAGTAGCTTGAGTAAAACAACGAGTTCCAGTTACTCGAGTCGTTTTACACTGAAGATGGTCTCCAACGTCTGTTCTACGCGGAAATAGTGTACCACGGTATAATAGCACGGAGTTGACGCAGACTAAGGTACCAAATGGTAAGTTAAGTTAACACCTTGCTTACTGAACGTTTCAACTTATAGAAGAGCGTACGCCAGGGAATGATCTGTGTTCACTGGTACATCTCAGAGAGAGTCTACTGACAAAGTAAATTGCACATTTAAATGCAAAAAATGTTAAAAGTCCTCTCATCAAGAACATTGTCTGTTTTCTTCCTGTACGACCATCATTTGGAAGCGCGGCTTTATAAAAGGTATTAATTTTCTAAAGTTCGGAAGCCGGGCCGAAGTTGTGAAGAATTTTAATCACACTTTGCGACCGTGGCGAGATTATTATAGATTCGCGCTGTGCCTGCGTCGAGGTATTGTAAGGAATTCCCTCGGCACCGGCACCAAATCGGAAACCACGACAGCGTACACCTCTTGCATTCAGTTCGTTCGTTAGGGCCACCGTTACTTTAAAAGCTGATGTCTCGTTGTTATGTTCCTCGTTGACTTAATGTTTGTTCTCTGTGTCCTAAAGAGATGCTCAATGTCATAGAACACGGGTGAGAGAGAGAGAGAGAGAGAGAGAGAGAGAGAGAGAGAGAGAGAGAGAGAGAGAGAGAGAGAGAGAGAGAGAGAGAGAGAGGGGGAGTGATAGAGAGAGGGAGGAGGGAGAAAGACAGAGTGACACACACACACACACACACACACACAAGTAAATGTTTGTCTGTCGTATTGCTAACAATGTGTAGGGAGTTTAGGTTATCTTAATTTCTGAACTGAATAAGACAACAAAAATTTACTTTCCTATTACTGTGATTTAATTTTTACTTACTTTGTGATGTTGATTCCGATGATTAAAATACTTTTTGTTGCAGTTTGTTCTGATCAAAATTCATTCGTTTCATACTGAAACAGAACCAGCATAAATCAAAATACTTCACTATCTGTATATACTATCCACGCGTCTATCTATAAATCTATCATTCTCTCTGTGCTTTATTTTCGGTTATCTATTTCTTTACGCTCCAACTTTTTTCATATTTGTTGTTTTAATCTTTCATTTTTGCTTCTCTTTCTCTTTCTGCGTTTTCTTGTTACCTGTGTATAGTAATATTTTATCTGTCTATCAATATTTCCACCTATTCTCTCCCCTGTTTATTTCTTCCTAATCTCCTTTCTTAAAATATAGAAATTCAGATTTGAACATATTAAGGTATCAAGTAGAGACGAAATAATAATTAAAGAATGAAGTTAAAATAAATATAAAATATCTCCTTATTATTAAAGAAGAAAAATTATCAGTAATATGCTCGCAGAGCTGCAGAACTCTGCACATTTATACTGTGGTAAGTTCTGATATTAGATAATATTTTTCAGTTATCAGAAAGGTTAAGAAAATCCCGATTACCCTAATATTTTTGGTTTAGTAAAGTAACAATTGTACAGTGATCATACATTGAACGCTAAAAATTCCAAACAATCGGATTTGTATTAAAATATCGTTTGTTGTGACCCTAGGCTGGTGTTTTAGAATTTTACAAATGTTTGACCCCGCTTTTTGACCTTGTGGTAAAAAAACATTGAAATTTCCTGTACACTGTGCACTATATTTAGATTTTCCTTAACATTCTCTTTCATTTTAATTACTGTATGTAATTTGTATTTTATGAACCTTTCGCCCCACTGTTTGAACTCTGGAGTTCTAAAATTTTGAAATTTCTAAAACTTGACACCACATTCACCTTTTAGTTAAAATTTACTTTAATTTGATACGTCACACGAGTATTTGAGATTTTATCAAACCCGATATCATCCTAAGGGTGATATAAGTTGGACCCCTTTGATATATTATTGGTGAAGCATATTATTTCACTTGATTGTTAGGTTTCGTTTCGTAGTCCTTCAGTCTTTCGACTGGTTTGGACCCTCCCCGCATATACCCTTGGTGCGTGTGTTACAGAGTCTCTCACAGGTATATTGTTAGGTAGCAAAGTTTAATACCCTATTATAAAACTTTGTGAACAAAATACTTACATTTTAGAAAGCAAGATTCTCTTACTTAGCAATTAATAGAGACTATTATACGAAGGAAGTGAATTTACAATAATTTGAAGTAAAATTTTGCTATTATTATTTAAGAAAATAATTAAGAGAAACGTTTAAGAAAATAACTAACAATGGAAAAATTATAATATTTTGCAGTCAGTGAAAGTAATTGTAGGTCATATCACGATCTTCTTAGCCAGCTATGTGTCTGAGAGAGTCCTTTCAGAATATATTGTTAATCGTTATGGTTAGGATATAGATGGAATAGTTTCACAGAACAGTAAATCCAGATGAGTATACTCCTTTAAATCGGCTGATAGGAATATGTACAACGGACGCCACTGGTAGAAGAGCGTTTAAAACCACATCAATTTTCATGAATTTGGTATCCTACAAGAATTTCTAAGACCACGGCCCAACATACCGGCAAGTTTTAGCCCTGTTAAATTAACACAAATTGTGAATATAAAATTACCACTTACTACTTGCTTTTTATGGCCAAACGGTTTATGATGTTTTGATAAAAAATTGTACAGACATCGAATATTGGAAACATTCTAATATTTACAAGCTAGACCAGTGGTTCCGAAACTTTTCAGTCCGCGGACCCCCCCGCAAAAAATTTGAAAATTCATGGACCCCGTCTGAGTTCTGAAATAAAACAAACAGTAAACATGATAGAAACTTATATTTTAATTAAAATGTTTTAAAATCAAAATTCTCGTAACTTGCAGAATTATAATATTAATGATATCAAACATAGTTTAATGTGAACAATGACGCTGCTTTTGCACAATTAGCTCTGCCATATTGGGTTCAATGTCTGATAATTTCAATATTAAGTAACTCTCGACATTAAGTTTATTTCTTAACTTTGACTTTAAGTACGTGAGCAGGGTGACTGCCGTTTCACACAGATGTGTAGAGGAAAAAGTTAAACACTTCAAAGCTCTTTTTCCGATTTCAGGATAGTACTCAGTCATTACATATAACCAGAAGTCAGCTAGCTGTAATTGCGAAAACTGTAATTTTAATGAACTGTCAGGTGAAAGTTTTGAATCTTCTTGTACTGTAAGAAAGTCAGTTTTGCTGATGAACAGATCTGCTACACGACATGATTTAAAGACATTATTAAAGCCACGAGTTTGAAATTACTTTTAAAATTACAATTAGTTTGAACCCAAAAAATACTAGAATCTTCTACTAATTGTTTTAAAATTCTAAAATTTATATTTAGATTTTATAGCATAAAAAAATCGATTAAAATCACGGTATATTCTATTTTTCCTTAAAAGTGTCTGCGGACTTCCTGAAACATTGTCGCGGACCCCACATTGGGAACCACTGAGCTAGACTAAGGAGAGCATAACATACGTGAGCATACATCATTACAAGGCAGGAAACAGAGAAGAGAGAGAGAGAGAGAGAGAGAGAGAGAGAGAGAGAGAGAGAGAGAGAGAGAGAGAGAGAGAGAGAGTGATAGAGGGAGCGAGAGGCGGCAACAAAGGTCGGAGGAAGGTACACGCTGTACGTGACCTTCGGTTCGCTCTCTGGCAGTCGGTCACGTCGCTCCAACCACTAAAATCGTCCCGTTTTTGACAAATGTACTAGCACCACACCTGCCGTTATCTACTGCACGCGCGGGGAGTAAAATTGCCTGCAATCCGTCATCTTCATTCTGCTGTACTGTCACTGTTATTAATACGTGGAGATAACGTTTTTGAATTTTGCTTTTGGCTTCACGAACTACTGGTTCTGTAGTTGTAACTAGACAGGCAGATAATTTCCTCTTTGCTTAACTGGACATGCTCTTCATTACATGAATGTAACAGCGAGTAATGTATTGTGGCCAATCGTCTAACTCAGAACACCAGTAGGTGGAAAAATTAACTTTCTAAAATTTTTACTTCCATATTCCGTAAGGAAATGGAAGTATGGTGATCGCGAAAAAAATCGTGTTTTAGATAAGGGCTGATTCTGATTGTACTACTCTCAAAACATAAAGAAACGTCATTTTCCTAAAAGTGTCTGTGTGTAGTTTCTATGTAGTGTCTGCTAGTTTTCTATAGCAAACGATAACTCCCGCAAATTCAATGAGGATCAAATAATGTTTTGCATATGTGCCCGAGTTGTTGAGAACTCAAGACCTGTTGATTTTGGTGAAGATCGGTTAAGGGGAAGGGGTAGTTTACCTGCAACGTTTTACGTTTTAACAAGAGTAAAGTACTTAATTTTGATAAATAAAGTATCATGAAAAGAAGGTCATAATAATCCACTGTCGAAAAGTAGACGAAATATCTTTAAATGAAAAGGGTAGTTGAAGGGGAATGGTTTTTTCTATAAATGAAAATGATAGTTGAAGGGGAAGGGGATAATTTTTTAAATGTGTACTACGTTATCGGTACCAAAAAATTAGTTTCTACAAAAATATTTTACTTTAATTTGTCAAACATAGATTTACAAGGTGGGGGATATTTTTTTAGAAATTATCGAACCGAATTTAAGTAAATGATTTTAAATATAAATCTTAGAACATGGAAGTCATGTATGGTTCTCCATACCGATTTTGTAACTAACAATTTACAGTTTACAAACTACACGCATAATAGATTATTATTGAATGAGCGAAGCGAGACCTCAGTTTTTGCTCGACCGTTTGTCATTTGTCTGTCTCTCTATATGTCTGTTTCACGATAAGTTTTGAACTCATCAAAACTTTGTATGCTTGCGCATAGTTTTACTCTACAGAACTCTCTTGTTTTTTAGATTGATCACTCCAAAAATAGGGGACGTGAGGTAAAAATGCTAGAGGGTCAAAGTGTTGAAAAATTTGCAAAGGACCATGTGGGATATAAAACATAAAATTTTAATGAAAACATGAAATTCACTTTATTTTTGAAAATTTAAATATTTTTTTGAAGTAGGGAGCCATAGAATTTTAATAAAACCGCAACATTCGTGTGGGTATTAAATGAACTAAAACTAAAGTAGTGCTGCGTTTTGGAAATTACGCGTACAACCCATTTGAACGCCAAGGCCCAAAAAGTGGGGCAAAAGTTTGAAAAAATATCGCAAACTCCATTTATAATATCAAATCAAAGAGAACTTTAACCAAAATCTGAATGTACTGTTCAGTTTTGGAAATTTTAACATTTTTTATTACAGGTCCGAAAATGCGATCAAAAATTCGAATGAAAGAAAAAATCTAGCCCGATGTCAGATTAAAGGGAATTTTAACACAAGTCTATCTATTTGGAATTGTTACCGTTTATTTGATGATTAAAATTGTTACTTTATTAAAC
This sequence comes from Magicicada septendecula, assembly GCA_034769895.1. Lineage (NCBI taxonomy): Eukaryota > Metazoa > Arthropoda > Insecta > Hemiptera > Cicadidae > Magicicada > Magicicada septendecula. The sequence goes on along the minus strand of CM068374.1, from coordinate 418,901,857 downwards.
AAACAATAGTATAGTAATCGGGATTTCATAATTTTTATGATAATTAAAAAATTATTTACTATAAAAATTTGTCCAATAATTGTTCGAAATACTTAGCGAGTTCTGCAACTCAGGGACCCTTCTAGTTTAAATCCGATAAAATAGTTAGGATTGGAAGAGAAACATCCACTAATATTTATCTTCATAAAACACTGTTTTCAATGATGCAGCACACGTTGAGATAAAGTTTTGGAGGGTCTCCTTTCTGCGAGACATTTTTGTGTAGGAGCCACATTTGTGTCTTTCAACTAATCTACTGTATGATGGCTCTATTCGATTACAATCCTCTAGATTTCGTCCTTTACGAGTGTATGTCCATGACGGTCGTAAGTGTCTGATTGGTGTCGTACACGAGGCATCTACTAAACATGTCAGCACTTTCGGTCGAAATATTTGCATGATTAATATTGTAGATTTGGCGCGTCCCCATAGTAATAGCGAATCACTTGGTAACAGATTAGACTTGGCGCAAAAAAAAAATAGTTTCCAAATTATTGATAATTTTCCTTAACTGTCGTTTACTGAAAATTAAACATATTTAAATTTGTTTCAGAGCTCTGGAGTATTGTCTCAACGTTGAAAACATAAACTTATCAGCGATAAGGACGATTCGAGTGCTGAGGCCTCTCAGAGCCATCAACCGCATACCCAGTAAGTAATCTTCTTATATATTGTTTTGTAGATGATGTTTTCATCATATTGTCGACTACTGCAACTTGTATAAAATTATTTTTAATTAAATTAAAGTATTTAGGATGTATATTAGTTAACTGTATGTTATCAGCATTGTGAGATCATGTCGAATTATAGGCCTACAGATTTTTTCACCTTCTGTATCGAAAGATATTAAACAACAGATGTAAACTACTATTAATAAAAAATATATGAGGACATTTTACCATGTAAGGATCGTTTTTGTATAAACTAGCAACAATTTATTGCAAGTAATAATCGTCGTTTTTAGTATGAAAGTACACTTTAACCTATTTTCTACATAATCTCTGTTGACCTTCAAGCATTTTTTTTATATCGGCAAACGAGCTTGACTACCCACCTCGTCCTCGTCTTGGAACCCACGTCGCACTAATTTCTTGTAGAGAACGTGTTCAGTGCCAACTTCGGAAACAATATTACTGGAAATATTAAATAAACCTTGTCAGTTACGAAGCTCGTGTTTTGACGAAGGTATGCATTGACAGCCGCTTCAGCAGTTGTCAGTTCTTCGGAGATGACATACGGGCGTTCAGATCTCGCTTTATTATGCGCGTTTGTGGATTCCCTTTGTAAAATAATCAACACCTTTTATGGACATTTCTCTCGTTCATTACATCTCCGAACACGTCCATTAATTGTCAGTGAATTTCGGAAGGGACGAATCTCCTTTGTGTTAAAAAATCTTTTTAAAGAGTGCCCATCACAAGCGTCGGGTTGCTTTTTACGTTATACATTGAAAACGGCTATGAAAACAACGCTAGAGACAATGTAACAATGAAACTCAAATTATAACTGGCGGAAGGGCTGTGACAAACAGCTGACCTCGTGTGGCGCTTGAATTTATACCTACATGGTTGTTATGGACGGACGGTTTTTACTAATAAAAGGTTAACATATGGTTTAGAAGTATAACAAATTAAAGATAAAATGAAGGGAACTTTAAAGTAAACAAAATGCATTTTAACATGATAATGTTTTTAGGCTGGTAGTCATTCCACAAAAACGTCATCGAAAAACGTGACGCTTCCACACTTTCGATTCCCCACAGTCTAGAAATCTTTTGTTTACAAAACATTATCATGCTTCGATGTTTCGGTTTCGTCGAAATTCTTTATGCGCACGCACGCGCGTGTGTGTGTGTGTGTGTAGGGAGGGTGGGAGAGAGAGAGAGAGAGAGAGATAGAGAGAGAGAGAGAGAGAGAGAGAGAGAGAATTTTTTTGGAAAAAGCCAGCAGGTAAATCAAGAATTCAAAAAATAAAAAAATGATAGGATAAAACTGAATCACACACATAAAACGGGCTAAACAGACGGTGTCAAAGGTAAACAAGAACCTAGCGTATACAGCATTTGTTTCTGAAAGATAGATTGTTTATCGCAAATCGTACATTGTCGGCGGGGTAGAAACACGTCCCGTGACAAACAGCACCAGTTGGCGAAAAGCAAACTTACTCGTACTTAAAAAACACTAGGAAATTTCTTTGTACACACACAAATATTTGCCATGTAGCCCAAACTGGTGGTGCGTTTCGTATCGGTCTTCCCCTTTCTTTCCTTCCTCACAGTTACACGGTGGTCATTCACCCGGTACACGTGTCTAATACCTTCAACATTTTCTACCATGCGTTCTATACCAAGCCGATTTCTTATTACCACATTCGCTAGTCTGTCCACTTTTCTCTTTCCCTCTGCTGCCTAAAACAGAGTGATCCTCCGTCGGCTGAATCCAGAATTTATTTGTTCAGTCATACCTCTACAGTTAAGTTTATGTGAAACGATGCCGTCGCCTACATCAAAGTAGGGAAACTTCGAAATGTAGAACATTTTATAGAAAATTGCACCGTAGATAAAGTAATCCAGGAATGTTATTTGTATTTTTCCCTAGTACAAGGACAATAAACAAATTTTTATTATATACATGAAAATGTACATTTAGTGTACTTATTAGCTAATAAGTAAGTACGAGAATTGTCTGGTATCGGAGATACTTCAACATCTCCTCCTCTAAAAAAAAAACCTGTTTGGTGACCGTTATAAGTCTGGAAAAAAGGCGTTTTCCGTCATAAATTACTCTTTCAGGTGGCTTGACGAGACGGTTCGGCAGTTAAATTTTCCGAAAATATTTTCCGGTTTACAATGGAATACCACTGCCAACATTAAAAAGAAAAACATCCTATAGTCTGTACGTAGCTTTAATATTATTTTCACATTTTTGAGGCGTTTCCGTATTATTGTGAATCCCGTATTAGGGGAATCCGAATTACAGTAACTGCATTAGTTACTACTACTACTACTACTACTACTACTACTACTACTACTACTACTACTACTACTACTACTACTGCTACTGCTACTGCTACTACTACTGCTGCTGCTGCTGCTGCTGCTGCTGCTGCTACTACTACTACTACTACTACTACTACTACTACTACTGCTGCTACTACTACTACTACTACTACTGTATTGGTTGTTGTTGTTGTTGTTGTTGTTGTTGTTGTTGTTGTCGTCGTCGTCGTCGTCGTCGTCGTCGTTGTTGTTGTTGTTGTTGTTGTTGTTGTTGTTGTTGTTGTTGTTGTTGTTGTTGTTGTTGTTGTTGTTGTTGTTGTTGTTGTTGTTGTTGTTGTTGTTGTTGTTGTCGTTGTCGTTGTCGTTGTCGTTGTCGTTGTTGTTGTTGTTGTTGTTGCTGCTGCTGCGGCCGCCGCCGCCGCCGTCGTCGTCGTCCTTGTTGTTGTTGTTGTTGTTGTTGTTGTTGTTGTTGTTGTTGTTGTTGTTGTTGTTGTTGTTGTTGTTGTTGTTGTTGATATTATCATCATCACTGTTATCAATAAAATTTTCTATGTTCCGCAACAGGGATTGGATTACAAAAGTTAGTGTTACCATTATCACTATTGCTAGTGTTATTACTATCATAATTATGATGAGGGTAACAGAAAAAGAATCACAAACGAACCTCATACTGTCAGCTTCCCAACTCGACTATGCAATACGGTGTATAAACTACCCTCTGGTATTGTAGACCGGCCTTTACGTCACAGACGTGTTAGTCTGTTGACGAAGCCAATAATAAATTCCAATATTCGCACGAAGCTGAGACAGTAGTAACAAACTTTATATTCTTTATAACATTGTGGTCAATAATAAAAACTTAGTAGCGTTACAATTCACAAACAATTTTGACGTTTATTATATTAGAGACAATTTTATATCAAGTGTACTCTAACATGTACCCTAAAATTTCACTTTTTCCTGTTTTTCATTTTCAAAGCTACATTAACCTTTGAAAAAAATAATGTACAGTTGTAAAGTTTGTTTACCTACAGAAATTAAAAATAATTAGAGTAAAATAATGAAAAAGTACAGCTTTTGCGTGGAATGTTTGTATTTTTAGCTTGGATGGAGACTTAGTTTCTGTTTTTTGGTACAACAGAGAAAAGAAAAAGGCAAGAGCAAAAAAGGAAAATCAGAACAAAGTGATGATAACTCATAATAAGGTGAAGAAATGTTTTAAAGAAGGTTCATTGTGCTATTACGCTAACATCGGCAATAAAGTGAGTTTTCTCAAAAACTACATTTTGCAATTTATATGTACATTTTTCTCATCTTCTGTAAAGAACAGAAACATATTTCATTTCTTCAGTTATATTCACATTTGCTCACAGTTATTCTCGTTTTATAATTAATTTGTAATTTATATATAATTTAAAAATACTTTTTACTTCTTACAAGAATACGACGGTCTTTATATTGTTACGACGGTCTACTGATCGTCGTATGGTACAGTGGAAACCAAAATACAAGATACAGTTAAGTCACTAATCACCAGCTTTAATTGCCACAATTAAACAGTTTGTAGTCAGCAATACAGTCTCTTAAACAAATCAAATAAAAATTGTTCACACGCAACAATAATGTCAACTAATATAAAACAATTGTATTACAATTGTCCCGCACAATTATAAAACACATAACACTTCGCCACAATACTTCGAACCGCACTGTGTAAATCCCAACTCAAACTGAATCCGAGCGTCACCGAGTACTTGCGTATGTACCCCGCCGAAATACCAGAATATTCCATACTACGCGCCAAGAACGCTACTAGAAAACACCAGAACGTAATTGACTGCGGCCTTACACACAGCGCGCGCGGACAGGTGAAATCTGGATCAGTCTCCGCGGACGCGTGACAAGTGTCACGTAATTGTCCTTCATCTCAAAGTAGCAGCAAATGTACGCGCACACGCATTACAGCTGGAATAGCCGACAAACACGTAGCATGTCCTATAATGTCGTAACAATATTTATTAATTTGATTTGTATACTATTACGATAGTCTTCTTTACTATCATCTTCATAAATATAAATATACAAATAAATAATTAATTAAAATTTTAGGCGACCTGGAGAATTGTTAATTTAATCAATAACTTCTTTGCATATTTATATTTCCTAAGACGACAGTAAAGTATACTATTAAGACAGTGTAAAAACAGATTAATAAAAATATATTCTTGTAACAAAAGAAATTTAAGTAGTAGGACCAATTACAGTATATCTAGTGATTCTCTTTTTTTTAATTAAAACATTAATAAATATATAAAAAAAACAAGTATTTGAACATTTCTTTAATCAACGTATTTCTAAATTGTAAATCAACAAAAAAAAATAGGTGAGTTAACATACATTCTCAGAATATCTTGACGAAACCTGAAGTTTGTGGCTTTAACATCATTTGATAGAAAAAGGTACATTCATTAGTTTAACATTTAACATGAAGAAGATAAGATATATGGATAAGACATGTACATTGTCTTCCCCTTAATATAGGTTTGCCAACTAGTTACTTAAATAATTTGTGATAGATATTGTTACGAGTATGGTATCGAACCGCGTAGAACAGCTGAGAACATTCTACATTCCCCTCGTCCAGTCTGACAGGTGTTGCGTCATTAAAGTAGGTGTTTTAGTGTGTTCCAAGAACACTTGAGATACGCATTAAGTCGGCGGCATGCAGTAAGGAGGGAAAGCTGTACCGAACCTCTGCGCGACCTATATAAAGCCATAGCAGCCGGGTTGACAGTTCAGTTACGTGAGCGATTTTCGCTAGCGCGGATCGCGTGTTTGTCGAAGTGAAGAATTAGTGTGTTAATAATTGTGTGGCACTCTGATAATTGGCATTGTTATTGCGTGTTGACAAATCTAACTGGAATTATTGTACGAGTTGATTATAAACTGTTATTTGTGATAATTAAAGCTGGACATTAGTAACTTCACTGGTGTCTTGTATTTTGTTTTCCACTGTACCATATGACGATCAGTTAGAACGTCGTAACAATATGAAACAGTAACATGCACATGTATTCTAAAAAATGTTGGACAGCTTTCTAGAGTTTCCCAATGGATTAAATAATTTATGGTGATTATGTAAATAGTTTTTTTGTAGTTTTCATTTAAGAAAGGAAAATTAAAGTTTGCTATAATTACAGTGAGTTTATTACCCACATAATAGATCAAGTTTAAGCGAACTAAACACAGCTTATCTCTTACAAACTAACCACTCCAGAACGTGATTCATTTCACTGGAAGTCTGATAAAAGTGGAGCAGGTGCCTGATAAATGGTAACGGGTGAGACTTTTTAATTAAGCGGTCAGATACGACAAGTATTGATGTTCCAATGTAGCGCACTGAATTCTCTTCATGTTTAATTGTTATAATTTTAGTAATGAAACCGTTTAGTTATAACCGTTATCATCTCAATTGAGTAATGAAACTTTCCCCCCCCCCCAAGTAAATATTTATGCAGTGGCCAATTATGAAAAACGGTTATTTACATCTGTCAGTTAATTCCTTCGATATGTGTTGTGAACACATATTTTCATCCATACTACATCGTCGTACGTATTTCTGTGCCGTTTGTCTGACTTTATCTTCCCAAACTCGGATACAGTATCTCTATTAATATTGTCACGACATTCCAGAACGCTCCACGTGTTTCTCGGCTATTCCAGTGGAATCCGGCTGTAATGTGTGTGTGCGTACACGTATTGCTGCTACTTTTAGATGAAGGACAATTACGTGACACTTGTCACGTGTCCTATACTGATCATGATTTCACCAGCCCGCGCGCGCTGTGTGCAAGGCCGCAATCAATTACGTTCTGGTGTTTTCTAGTAGCGTTCTTGACGCGTAGTACGGAATATTCTGGTATCTCAACGGGGTATAAATACAAGACTTTAGCGACACTTAGTTCAGATTGAGTTGCGATTTATTGGAGTGCGTTTCGTAGTATTGTGGCGAAGTGTTATGTGTTTTATATATGTGCGGGACAATTGTAATACAATTGTGTTTTATATTAGTTGACATTATTATTGCATATGAACAATTTTTATTTGATTTGTTGTAAGAGACTATCTTGTTAATTACAAACTGTTTAATTGTGATAATTAAAGCTGGTGATTAGTGACTTAATTGGTGTTTTGCATTTTGTCTTTCTACTGTATCATACGACGATCACTGTGTTTACGTCGTACGTCGTACGCCTATACGTCGTAACAATATAATAACACACCATTGGAGGCGTTCTTCAGTGTTTCGAACGACTGAAGTAATGACAACATGTAAAGCAATTTCCACAGAACTGTGGTACAGTAATTGGTGGTACAGTAATTGCCAGTTACTTCGATCGTTCTAAATACGGAAGATGGTCTCCAATGGTGGGTCCGAAACGTCTGTTGAGAACGGTATCAGACCACGGCCTAATCAGCCCGACAGAGAACAATATTAACAGAGTCGATGCCTGCCGTGAGAGCAGTAAAAATTAATTAGGGATTCGACGGTTCTCCACGTCTTAAATGTTGGTCCACTTTTCACTTTTGACGAACACGGTATTCCAAGACAGTGGAAGCGAACGTTAGTCCTGGAATCACGTTAAGCCCTGGAAATAGCTGCACGAACACATGACCGCATACGCACAGACTTACGGCGATCATATAGACAACCTTCCCGGCGCGTGTGTCATTCGGATGTGTTAAAGGGTGGCAGTGGCGCAGTGTCGAAGTTCCAGACGCCTCCAACTACGCGATTATTCTCCATGCATAACTCGTTGTCAAAAAGATTCGTGTCGAACTCGACGATGTATAAATCGTGGTAAATCTACCCAAGTCCACTCATACGAATTTATCAAAAACTGAAATTGAAGGTTTCCAAGTGCAATGATAATTCATAAAACTGATTTTTAAGATTAATTATTATTATTAATATTTTTTTTATTTGAATACATAGCTGTTAAAAAATAAAACAACAAAAAGATTTGCATAAAAAAGTCTTTTTGAAACATCATTCACACTTGGACTTGGATAATTATACCACTAACCCCTTGAAATACGGAATTCATAAGGGGGCAGTTAGTTTAAGACTGCGATTCAGAGTGCGTTCAGTATAATGTTATAATTATGAATAATTGTGCGCGGACACCTGTAATTAGTAGCGTCCATTATTTATTGTAGACGACAATTTATTGAGTTGTTTTGTTTATTTAAATTGCCATTATAATGTAATAATCGATTTCTTCTGATCAGTTATTTTAATTGCTCTGTTTTAACAAAACTACCCTTGTGACTGTCGTAACAATATAGGCTATAAAACAACAAGGGACTTGAAATTTTCAATGTATCTCTTGTATAACCATATAATATTGCTTGTACCGCCTCCATGTATAGCGGAAACCACAAACAGAGTTGAGCCAAAAGTTTGTTAATTTGTGAGTTCATTTACTAGCAAAACTGTTATTTTCTCTTTGATGTCAGCTCTGTATACTTGATCCGTTTACATTGCTATCATGGACATAGCTGAAAAAGTTCGTCAGAAGAATTCCTTACGCTTTCACGGGCGGCGTCCACATTGTTAGAAATGCTATTTGCGAAGCTGTTGGGCCGCGGTCTACTGCTTAATATTCAAAACAGACGTTTCGCCTATTTATAGTCTGCATAGTCGGTACATTCATAGTATGACTACTCTGTACCTCAGTACTGGGGTGAATTGCCAGACACCGTGGCAATTTTTTAATCGTTTCTATACTGAAGATGGGCTCTGATGGTGGGGCCGAAACGTCTGTTTTGAATATAAGCAGTAGACCACGGCCTAACAACCCGTAAAATAGCAAGTCCAACGATGTTCGTCAGAAGATTAAAAAAAACACACAAACGACCAGGTTCTACAAGCACGGAACGACTTACATCTGTTGACTCTGGCCGAAACAACTTTGTCCTGTTACTGACCTGAGCAGGGGCGGATTAGGCCCTATGCTGCCATCAGACTCGTGCCCCCCCCCATTCTAAATTTAACCTTTTACCCATTATTTACACTGAAACATGGTATACACAATTTTGAAAGTTAACAATTATTTTATTAAACTCTCAAATTGAAACATATATTTGGATAAATAGTGATTACAATGAGCATAGTAGTACTTAAGCTTAAAAAATACTAATCGATCCATTTTCTTCTTGATTTTGCCTTAACGAAGTCTTGTATATAATTTCTTCTAAATCGAGCGATTCAAGTATCTCGCTTTCAGTATTGAACCTTGCTAATGCAGACAATCTCTCATGCCCCATAGTTGAACTCAACATGTCTGTAATAGAATTTAATACAGACAATGATCTTTCAGATTCGCAGTTAGCTATTGGAATCGTCGAAAGCAGACGATAAGCAATGTATATATGTATTCGGAAATACATCAATCATTTTACAATTAATAATCCAGTTTAATACTTTGAGCGGAAAAACTTTAGTATCATGGAATTTATCATCTTCATTCTAACAATTTGGAAAAAACCTCTTTCTTGCATTTTTATTCGTGGCACAGAGTGCTTCAATTCTATTAGAAGATTGTTATTTAAATCGTTCGAGTACATTTTCAAAAGAGTTTTTGCCTTATTTTCCAACTCGACACTCTCCGTGGTTAATAACTGCGTAAGAAAACCAAACAACTGCGTGATGTGATCATAAGCTTTGCTTCGCTTAGTCAATTCAGCTGGATGGTGCCCCCTCTGACAGCTGAGCCCCTGGTGCCCTGTGCTGCAGCATACCCTAGGGTTATGGATAACCGCTACTGGACCTGAGTGCTTACAATAGTACGCAGTCACAGACTTCCACAGTTGGAGTGGCACCTGTTTCAAAGTGCCTTCATTGTAAGCAATCTGATATGTTGTTATAGGTGTTATTTGGGGGGGGGGGTCACAATATTCTCTGGGCTTTCAACGTAGTAAGGCAAAATTTATTTTACCTGCTTTATTATTAAGTCATTTCATATTGTCTCAATAATCATATACATTACAAAAACATATCTTTTTAAATTGTAAGCCCTGTTTATACTGCTTAAATGGAGACATTACCAGTGGGACAAACTAATTCGATAGGAAGACGGCAAAAAACGCATGTCTCGTTATGAACCGGAAATACGTACCGTTCACAGACACAGCTAAGCTAAATTCGATCTGAATACAATGTCTCTTGCCTGCAAGTGACACATGATAATGTAATTTGCTCACGCTGAGAGGATGTGTGTGCATAGCATATTGCACTTCAAAGGCTTTATACAACGTGCATCATGAACTAATGGAATATTTACTTTAAGCTGATAACAAACATACGTGTCTATGTAAAGATGGGACTGAAAACAATTTGTTTGAGTTTATTAATTTATATTATTATTAATTTATTTCAAATCATTGAGAAGCATCGTGAGTTCAATAAAGAAACGCATGTAGTTTTCGTTGACTTTGAGAAGGCCTTTGATAGAGTAGAAATTTGTAGCAAGTATTAGAAGAACGGCGATACCCACAACAAGTTTACAAGAACCACAACACAAGAACTATACAAGGCCTATATAACGGAACAAGAATAGCTGTTAAAAATAATTGTTGGATAACTCAATAAATATCTGTCAATCACGGTGTTAGACAGGGTTGTAGCATATTAACTACTCTTTTTAAGATTTATATTGACCATCTAGTAAGGAAATGGAAACATCTAATGAATCCTGGTGTTAATATGTCACGAGACAGACGTTGAATGTCCTGACGACTTGCTTGTCATTCAAAATACAGAACCTGCTTTACAAAAATCTGTTTTAAAGTTTCATCAGATTTGCAAACAATACAATACAAAAATCACCACTACAAAAACAAAGGTAATGGCATTTCGAGGCGAGGAATAAATTAAAACAAATATAATCATTAATAATCAAATTGTAGAACAGGTGAGCCATTTTAACTATTTAAAAAATGATACTGGCTACTATAAGAATTATGATATTCATGTTAAGTCAGGTAGATTTCAGACGATCTGTGGAACAATCACTGATATTTTTGGAAACAAGGTACGTCGAGATACAAAATTAAAGTTTTAAAAATTTACGGCGATTCCTGTACATACTGTCCTATGGGAGTGAATTATGACAGCAACCAAGAAACAAGAAAGTAAAATACAGGCCTTGGAAGTGGCGTTCTTAAGAGGAGTTAACAGGTTTTCTGAACTTACCCGTATAAAGAGATAGATCATAAAAGGACCTATAAAAAGAACTTGAGGTAAGATGAACCAAAAGCAAGAATTTAATCATTTTCCAAAAATCAAATTTCTTAATAATAGTACTTTTAAAAGGTTTTAAGTTTGCATAAGTTCAAGTTCAACCTTATGTGCGGAACCATCAGGCGACCCCTTAAGTCAGCAAGTAAAGGAACACGCCTAAAATTCTACAAGGTGAGCTTGTGCTCTTCCCACCATTCTTTGTAGGTCTGAGAATCGGACTTTAACGAAAGGCCAGGCCAGTCGCATCCAAGCGGCTGAAGTGAGATGACTCAGGCACGTAGCAGGGTATACTCTCCATGATAATTAAAAAAACACAAATATACGGCAGGAACTGAATATTATGAGTATACTCGACAGGATCGCCCAGTATCGGCTGAATTGGTGGGAAGATCTTTGCCAAATGAATGACTGCCGCATCCCCAAACAACTATGGAACTATAAGCCGAGGGGACGGAGAGGTGTGGGACGTCCTAGGGAGCGCTGGAGTGACAAGCTGTAATATTTGAATATTTGAGACCGGAACAAACCATTCTTGGTTCAAACCTTGCGGGTGATGATGAAAAGCTGTAAAACGTTTAAACATTTAAGCTAACACAATGCGGAAGTCATTTGTCTACATAAATGTCGTCGTCGTCACTTCACAGTGTAGGCTTATAGCCTGTTCCGTCTTCACTGCAGCCATCTCTTCCAGGGCTTACGCACAGATCTTCTGCCAACTGTTTAAAAGGAATAATTCCAAATACTTCTGCCAACTGTTTTGTAGTCTACAGGGCGCTTTACTAACGTCTGGTGGTCGTTAAAAATGTGAAAAATACGTTTTTTCGATGAAAACAGACAACAAAAACCATAGGTCTAATTGAAATTGTTTGACATTAGTGTAGGGTACGTATAAGAAATTTGAATCCATAGAAACCCTCTTACATTGAAGTTTAGTCGAAATCTTTTAAAGACTATCACTTGAAAACAAAGCTTTTCCACATCGTATGTTTATACAAGTTTTTAGTGTCATTTGTAACCGTAGAACATATCCTTCCGTGGCGTGCTATACATACAATTTGAGTCCATCATCCGTAATGGTCTTTACCATTTTGGATAAACTCCTAATAGGCGAAAGTGGCTTAAGCTGAAGTTTGGAGGTGTAAGCCCCAAAAGTAACGTATCGTTATTAAACGAGTAACTCAAAACTCACATGACGAACAAGTGAATAAGTTACTTATCTGTGATTTACTTTAACAAACCGTTCACAGTGTCTATATCGAACGTTTCACAACATTATGTGGTTGTTGATATATCGAGATTTCACCTCGGGTACTTTGCCGGCTTATCGTAAACTGTCTTCTCCTCCACGCCGTCACTCGCTCACTCTCTCTCTCTCTCTCTCTCTCTCTCTCTCTCTCTCTCTCTCTCTCGTCGTATCTCGGCCTCATTTCCTTTCTCAACGTCTTTGTCGTTCTCTTCCATTTCCCGTTTGCATCACGGAAATGACAAAACTGAACCAGCTTTTCGTTGAAGCTTGTATAAATCGTGTTCAATTATTCTTCTCGGTAAATGTATTCTCAACAGTGGAACTGTTGGCAACTGATATTGTGCGTTTCCAAAATGCTGGAAAGCTGTAGCGCACTTACACTTTTTTTATTCCGGCTAAACAATGTTTACACATTTTCCGGAACCAAAGATTACTAAAGTGATTCAATTCTCAGCGTCCACTGCTGCTTTTCCATCCAAAGATCTTCTTCAATTTCTCGTTCCGTTGATATAGGGCCTAGTCTGAACTTTTCTATCCAGGTGATCGGTGGTCTTCCTCTTTTCCATTTTCCTGGTAGGGTCCATTCCATAACTCTCCTTGGCAATATTTTCTGTGTAATTTTTTTGTGTCCATACTACTGTAATTTTTTTGTTTGGATAAAATCAACAATACATAAACACTACTAAACAGAATATCTGAAAATACGAGACATGCAAGAAGAAGACCCAGATCTGCAAATCCATAGAATTGGAAAGTGTAGCGAATTCAAATATTTGGGAAGCATTATTTCAGAAGATGGAACAACAAAGAATGACATCAAAAATAGCATGCAACAGGGAAAAAGGCTATTCGTTTGCTAAACTCGTTACTTTGTCGAATAAAATGAAACTTCAAATTAACTGACAATCTACACAACTATTGTGGAGCCCATTTTAACTTATAGCTGCGAATGCTGGCAACTTTCAGGTAAAGAGAAAAAGATGATAGAAACTGTGGAAATGGACTTCTTAAGAAGAGTGTGTAATATTTCTAGACTGCAACATGTTAGAAACGAAGAAAGAAGAAGGAAAGCAGGGCGCATATTACAACAGCAGAAAGAATAGAATCCAGACAGTTGCTATGGTATGGTCACGTAATGAGGATGGAGGAGAAGCAATGGCCAAAGAAAACATTGACTTACACACCACAAAACAGGAGAAGAAAAGGAAGACTGACAACAAAATGGAGAACAGGAATTAGGAAAAGCATGAGAGATCGAGCTATTGAAGACGATGACTGGAAAGATAGGGAGAAATGGCGATCGAAATGCGGGATGCGGCAGACTGTAGGACCCCCGCTAATATTAAATAATAAAATCAACAATTGAATTTTTCACATTCATTCTATCCTTAATGACTTCATTTCCAATTTTCTCACGTCTGGATACTCTTGCAGAACGTCTCCAAAAGTCCGTCTCTGCTTTCATTAGTTTTGTTCTTTGTGTTTATTAGTAGTTCAAACTTCTAAGCCGTAAGTCGTGATACTCCTAAAAAGGTTTTAAATATTTGGTCTTAGTTTCTGCTGTAATTTGCTTATCCCACAGGATTCCATTTAATGTAGATATATCCATATTTCCAAAATTAATTCTGGATTGTATTTCTTTGTCTTGTTTCCCACTGGCCGTAATTTTCACTCACTTATGCTTTAATTAAAAAGTTTAAAGAAACCAAATACCTACCAAGAACCTACAATACAGAAAAATGTAAAGGAGAATATTTGGCTAAGCTTATTACCGTAATTTTGATTATTTATTTTTGACATTATTATGTGTACTTCATTCCGTCAGTGGCTCTTCAGAAGTCAAAACAACAATTGGTCTCCTGCCGTGTACACGCAATTTCGTCTGGTGTTACCACCGTATTGACATCGTTGATCCGTCTCTTAGTTGCACCAAATCACGAACATTTTTACATGCAAACAATTTGCTTAACATTCTGTTCCTTACGCTTTCACGACCGGCGTCTTAATTATTTTAATTATTATCCTGGCTGTAAGGCCGTGGAGTGCTATAATTCTCATGCTGATTAATGTTGATGTTATAATAAGACTTTTCGGCAGGCCCGGATTTCCCACTAGGCACGTGCCTAGGGGCGGCAGGCTCAAGGGGGCGGCACGAGGTGAAAAATTATTTATTAAAATTTCATGTGGTCGGTGTTTTAATTACAGTATTTGTATTGGGCACTTGCATTATGGCCAAACTGAAGAAACTGGTTTTGAAATAACCTTTAATTACATCATTGAATAACACAGTACTGACACTGGGCCTATCAATAGCGGTGGTCGGAGCGGAGCACGGTCGTATATAGCCTACAGGGCTGGACACTCCGTTGAAATGCTTGTCCGCTTTTTTGCCGACTAAAATAATTTGTTTTGATATAGCTTGGGGCGCCTCCATCTAGAAGTCATCCCTACTGCGCATGATCATATATTCAAAGCATAATAGAGAATGTTGTTTGAATGAAGGGAAGAACTTGATACATTTAATTTAGTTTTATATTAAAGAATTCCATCACATTTCTCTTTTAGATTGAAGACAAACTCAGAAGACTTTTGTTTTCAGAATTGTCATCTGTTTTCTGAGGATGGTAGAATTGAAGTATCATCTGCATAGAGAGTTTTGGAGATTATCTGTGGACGACCTTGTTTAATCATTTTTTGTTATTCTGATTCTTGTTCTTTCACTTTTCGCATTTGTACCTTAAGGTGTTGATTCCTCAATCCTTCTTCAATAAACGCTTGCCTTCCATTTCCCTCACTTCCCTCCGCTATGAGTCACGTCTCTCATATTAGCTTATTTTATAGTTTTAATTTCTTTTACAATTGTTTACAATCTCTTTGCTTTGTAGTATTCCACACTGATAATTTTAGAATCTTCTTCACTAGTCATTTACTATAAATCCGTACACTTTCAAGGTTACTTGCATTGATTTGAGTTGGTGGTTCCTTGTGAGGGTGACTGGCCCAACCACAAACCCCCCTTTATATGGTGACAACTGATCTTTTATAAACTGCTGTTTATTACTCTACATTGACAGCATTCCTGTTCACAGGACTTCCTCTACCAGCCATCCAGAGGACGAGATCTCCAAAATTGTAGTCTTCGTGGTCGTAGCTAGGAAGGAGTAGTGTACGGTAGTGAAAATATAATGACCCCTACCCCTCGATTATTCTATAGAGTCAGAAAAAACAAGAGTTTGTCTCCGATATAATAGATTAAAGAAAGGAATGTCACCCAAGGCAAATTGAAACTAGTACATGGTCTTGGCTTTCGGTAAACTAAACAGGGTCCCACAGAAAGTAATTATGAAAGGAATAGAATTTGATGAGGTGAAACACCTTAAGATCCTTAGATGTCTTAAGAACGCCCTCAACAATTAGAATAGTATGTGACACATCATTCAGAAAATAATTTAGCAAGGAAACGATGCCCGTGTTGCTAATATGAACACGTTTAGAACTAACTTGATTAAAAGACAAACCAAAATGAAGATTTAAATGAGCAATGGTGCGCCCTGTTGCGACATACGGCTGTAAACATGGGCCTTGCCAGAAAGTGATGAGAACTAATTGAAAAAGTTGGAAAGACAATCTTGAGCAGGATATATGGTGTGATTACACCAAAAGATACTTGGAGAATAAGGAAAAATGAAGAATCGAACGCATTTTCAGGAAAAGGGAAAACATATTAACGGTTCATCAAACCGCAAAAATAAATTGTCTGGGTCATATTGAAAGAATTGAGGATGCAAGAGTGGTTAAGAGTGCCTAAAGGAGGAATTATATGGAAGAAACATAAAACTGATTTTCAAGATTAACTTTTTTTTGTATCGGCCAGGTGATGACCACATGCCAATTTCAATTCTTTATTCTTTGTTCTTTTCTTTTTCTCTAATATTCTTTCACCTTTTCACTACGTCTCTTCTTCCTGTCTTCAGTCGACTTTGAACCTGCGTTTTTCTCTCTCCTACCCTGGACTCCTTCCATATTCTACACTTTTGCCCGAAAAACGTCTCTTTCAATTGCTTCTTCTGGGTTAATATTATTATTTTTTTCTAAATCCTTTTTGACTTCTTTAATCCAACTTCATGTTGACTTCTTTTCCCACAGATATTTGAAGATCTGTTCTGTTAACCTATTGTCGTCCATTCTATATAAATGTCCAAAAAATGCTAGTCTTCTTTTTCTCACCGTTTATGTTATATTTTCTATACTTTGATATATTATTATTATTTTATTATTATAATATTTTAAGTTTCCGTAATATTAATTTGACTTGTAAAATTCCACTCTGTATGAAATCGAAAGTGTTGTTTCAGGCAACGTAATTTCACGACCATATTTCTTCATGACCGTGCCACGGAACGAAAACGCATTGCGTAATTTATTAAAAACAAACAAAATTATCACTGTTGCACACCACTATAGAAAAATTATTCAGATTAGCGCTTTCAAGCTTCTCAGCTCATCGACAGATCGGAAATAACCTGAACAATTTTTCCGATCAGCGCTAATCGGAATAATTTTTCTATAGTGGTGTGCAACAGTGACAATTCTGTTTGTGATTATAACCACTAACACTACTTTCTTAATTAAGCTTCTAATTTATTAAAGTCTCATGGCCAGCAAACAAAAATTTTTAAATTAATGTCCTATCTTCAGATAATAAGTATTTTTTAAATATTATTTTTTATTTTGAAATCAAATTACGTATATAAACGACATAGATTGAGAATATCATGTTACATTGTGTCAAGGACGCAAGATGCCTGACTGAATTGTATACGACACTCGCATACAAAATTAATATTTCACGAGGAAGGAGGCTGTAGTGTGCTGTACGTCAAAAGGAATTGGGCCAAGTGGCAGCCATATTTTCTGCCCTTTAACCTAAAACCCTTAACCTATATAAACGTTTACAAGGTGCCCGGGACGAGACACATTAATTATAATTAACACGGTGCAAACTGATGAATGGGCCGCCGCCGAACACCGAGCTAACGGTGGCTCACACACGCGCGCGCGAGCGCACACACACACAGACACACAGTGGTATGTGTAGAAGCCGACGTACTCGGCGTGCAAGCGAATATATAGGCTACACGTGTTTATTAAATATTGTTCGTTAAATTTTAATTTCTCTGTCAAGGATATAAGTCGCGTATTTTATTGGCAAACAAATCAGTGCGTAACATCAAATATGAATAAATTAATGCCATAATCATAGACTTAGCCTGTATTAATTAAAAGCTTCTATTTTATGGCCGATCTCTCTCTGTCAAGTCTATACCTATTTTTGCATGTACCAGTCTCTATCTGTCTCTCTGTCTCTGTCTCTGTCTCTGTCTCTCTCTCTCTCTCTCTCTCTCTCTCTCTCTCTCTCTCTCTCTCTCTCTCTCTCACACACTCTCTCTCTCTCTCTATCCTTCTCTGCCTCTATCTCTCTTACTGTCTCTGTCTCTCGTTCTATTTCTCCCTTTTTCTTCAGAGTTTGTGTTCTAAGTTTTAAACTTTAAGCCTTTATCGGTACTTGTGGCGTAGGGTGGCATAATGTTAACGTTCGAGGCTCATAAACTCAACGGCTGTGCTTCCGGGGTGGGATCGAGTCGTGGTTATGAGTCGGATTGACGCTGGAAGGGAAAACATACAGTGCTATTGTCTGGCATGCCTGGGTTACATACGTAACAAAGGAACACTTATCCCCCCATCACACACACACACACACACACACACACACACACTCAATTCCCTCTTCAGTATGAGACTCATCACAAGAAATCAGAAATGGGTGATTTCTCTCTGGCGGTCGGTACTGGTACTGAGTTGTACCAAGGCCAGGGCGCTACAGGTCGCAGGCTTAGTGCTTGAAGGGAGAAGAAGAAGTAAGTAATTAGGTGCGCTCCATTACGAATAAAGCAGGTAATGACGAAGAACACAAGTAACTGTTTGAATTGATAAAATCAGCGATAATGAAATTAAATACTTGTAATTTGTTGTGCATAACGTGTCCGAATATTAATAATATCTAACACTATTTCTGTGTACGGAACACTAATTTTTAGATAAAAGTTTTACTAAAATTTGTTTCTCCAACCTTGTGTTTCTACAACCTTAATCAGGGGAGGTGCTATGTTAGCAGCGCTATAGTTCCGCTGCTGGAAGAAGCGCAGTTTTTTGTAATGGTTTTCAAGACAGCAGATTTCAACACATATGTGGAACTACAAATAAAACACTGAAAAATAAAACGAGACGTGAGACAAAATTAAAATTCTACAAAACAATGGTTTTCCCAGTGCTATTATATGGCATTATTATAATATATTATTATATATATTATATGGCATATTATAATATGATATAATCATATATATAATGTATATGTATATACAATATTATATAATATACTAGCAGAATACCCGTGCTTCGCTACGGAGTTTCACGTTGTACGTAATGAAAATGTTAGTTTAATTAATAAAGTTCAATTAAAGTAGGTTTCTTAAAAATAAATAGCTGTTGCCCACGACTTCGTTCGCGTGGTCTTCAATTTAATGCGATAATATATTTAGAACAGAATCTATTCTATTGGGTTGCCATAGTAACCAGATCTAATAGTTTTTTAAGGCCCCAAAGGACCCCCCCCCCAGAGGATCGTATCGAAAAAACACCTATCCTATGTTGGTTCTCCCTTTGCGTAAAATATTTGTGCCAAGTTTGGTTGAAATTGGTCCAGTAGTTTAGGAGGAGATATGAAAGACCCCAAAGGACCCCCAAAAGGACCCCCCGAAGGATCATATCGAAAAAACACATATCCTATGTTGGTTCTCCCGTTCCGTAAAATATTTGTGCCAATTTTGATTGAAATCGGTCCAGTGGTTTAGGAGGAGATGTGGAAGACCCCAAAGGACCCCCCGAAGGATCATATCGAAAAAACACATATCCTATGTTGGTTCTCCCGTTCCGTAAAATATTTGTGCCAAGTTTGGTTGAAATCGGTCCAATGGTTTAGGAGAAGATGTGGAAGACCCCAAAGGACCCACAAAAGGACCCCCCGAAGGATCATATCGAAAAAACACATCCTATATTGGTTCTCCCGTTGCGTAAAATATTTGTGCCAAGTTCGGTTGAAATCGGTCCAGTGGTTTAGGAGGAGATGTGGAAGACCCCAAAGAACCCCAAAAGGACCCCATCGAAAAAACACCTATCGTATGTTGGTTCTCCCGTTGCGTAAAATATTTGTGCCAAGTTTGGTTGAAATCGGTCCAGTGGTTTAGGAGGAGATGTGGAAGACCCCAAAGGACCCCCCAAAGGATCGTATCGAAAAAAACACTTGTCCTATGTTGGTTCTCCCGTTGCGTAAAATATTTGTGCCAAGTTTGGTTGAAATCGGTCCAGTGGTTTAGGAGAAGATGTGGAAGACCCCAAGAACCCCCAAAAGGACACCATCGAAAAAACACCTATCCTATGTTGGTTCTCCCTTTGCGTAAAATATTTGTGCCAAGTTTGGTTGAAATCGGTCAAATGGTTTAGGAGGAGATGTGGAAGACCCCAAAGGACCCCATCGAAAAAAATTCAGAAACCTTCGCGGGCGTGCGCACAACAACTCACCGAAGTTTCATCGCAATCGGATGAATGGTATAGGAACGCATACGGGACAAACAAAGAAACATTCATTTTTATAGACTATATAAGATAAGATTTATATTTTTATATTGTATTTTTAAAAATTGCTACTTAAAGTTTCCAAATGTTGTTTTATGAATTTATAAAATATTTGTGCCAAGTTTGGTTGAAATCGGTCCAGTGGTTTAGGAGGAGATGTGGAAGATCCCAAAGGACCCCATTGAAGAAAACACCTATCCTATGTTGGTTCTCCCGTTGCGTAAAATATTTGTGCCAAGGCTGGTTGAAATCGGTCCAGTGATTTAGGAGGAGATGTAGAAGACCCCAAAGAACCCCCCAAAGGACACCATCGAAAAAAGCACCTCTCCTATGTTGGTTCTCCCGTCGCGTAAAATATTTGTGCCAAGTTTGGTTGAAATCGGTCCAGTAGTTTAGGAGGAGATGTGGAACATACATACATAGATACATACATACAATGGGGGGGGTTGCCCCTTAGGAGTGAAAGTATTTAAAACCGTTTCTTAGTGAGCACCTAGGGCCTATGATGAAGCTATGTTCAAAGTTTCATTGATATCCATTCAGTAGTTTTTGCTCTACGTTGATTCTATGTCAGTCAGTCAGGCAAACGTCCCCCCCCTTTTTCCCCCTTTAAAGGTCGAATTTCCAAAAATTCCTTCCTAGCGGATACCCACATCACATAAGGAACCTACGTGCCAAATTTCAAGTTTCTAGGTGTTATAGTTTCGGAGATTTCGTGATGAATCAGTGAGTCAGTCAGTGAGTCAGTGGTATTTCTCTTTTATATATACAGATTATAATAATATATGGCATATATTATTAGCATTATATATGCTATTATATGAATCGTGGATTACAAAACAACATACAATCAGCAAAGTTGAGATTTTTAAGAAGGGTTAAAGAATGCACAGAAGGGATCATATAACAAGAGGAGATATACGGGGAGAATTAAATATATATATATATATATAATATAATTGAGAAATTTGATAAATGCGTGGGACAATGGAGACATCACTTAAGTCGCATGGATAAAGATAGAATACCAGTAATTTTAAACTAGTACGTACAAGCCTTCTGGAAGAAGGGATATAGAAAGACCAAGAAAGAAATGGTTCTGATAATGCGAAGTCGGCACAAGCACGCTGTCTAATCCCTGAAGTGCAGAAGAAGAAGAAGAATTTTCAAGTCTTTGTTGTGTCTCTAACGTTTAAAAAATTATATTAAATTAAACTGTGTTCGTTTATTTTCGAATATTTTTTATATGCTTATATGTGTTTGTATATGTTTCTAGTTTTTAAAGTGTGTCTAGTTTTCAACCTGTTTGTATTTTCGTATAGGATTTTAATATTGTCGTAGAAGTTTATGCAAGTGTGATCTGTTTCAATGAGGAGGTGGTCTGCAAAAGATGGTTGCAAAGTTGATTAATTGGTTTAGTTTGCAAAAGTAGACGCACTTGACAACTGAAAACGTAAAAATACAGAAAAACGTATGGTAATGGCATCCTAGATGAACAGAAACAGTATGATAACGTGTACATCGAATACATCACGTATCACGCTAACAGCAAAGATCTGCTAATCATTTCAAACAGTGGCGCTACGACCACCACCGGGACTGACAGCGCTTCTGGTGGCCCCCTCTGATAAAGCTTGCAATATAAGCTAGCTATGCGAAGACACCTAAAAATAAACGTTCCGTATTAGGCAATAGTGCATAACATATTGTTAGGGCCGTGAGGTAGGCAACCTCCGTGACGAATGCGGTGTTCCGTCTGCAAGGTGTGAGCAAACTTGCCAAAATAGCCGTCCAGTAACTAACTACGCAAGTGTTCTCGACGAATCATCCAGAAAGCGGCAGATTCTTCTCAAACCTAGGCGGAGCATCAACATAAGCAGCTAGCGGCCGGCCAAGTTCAGTTGCGGATCTGTGGGAACTGAATGCTTTATCAGAGTGGTAATTGTAAAAGTAATTATTGTATATTATTCTGTACGCCATTGTTGATAAGATGGCATTTATTGCTTGTTATGTTAGTAAGCGTTGAATAATCGTTAGCTTGAAGAATTGTATGCGAGTATACAGTTTATTTTTAACCGTTATTAAAGTTGTAATTTCACGTGGTGTCAATTGTTCCGTTTCCACTGTTCAATACGACGATCCGTGCGGCCGTCGCTACAATATTAACGGGATTATTTGTTTTATTTTGGAGAGATCGTCATCTCCGAGAAGATTAGAAGTTGAGGCTGCTCTAGGCACTTGCGTTCCCAATTGCTACTACCGTTGGGTAGGAATTGTGGTCTACGGAATGTCGATCGTTACATAGAATTGAAACTTTTAAAAACATCAGTTACAAAACAAAAATTATAAAAACCGTGAACTGCCTGTATAATACGAAGGCGCGTTCTGAAGTTCTTTAGTCATATTTAACGACTGAACTTAAAGGTTGGTTGTTTAAGATAAGTTGGTAGAAAAACGAATAGAGGGCGACACCAGTCCGATTTGTCGACAAAGTTAAAGCTTTGACAACGAAGGATGTTACGAGAGCGAAATGCGGCAGGGAAGCGTGAAGATTAATTTCTATATAGAGGCAATGGATAGCATCCGTGACGTTCGAAAGTAGACGACGACGAAATAACGAACAAATTGGTTTTATTCGGAATTAGCACTATTCCGAGTGCTACTATATAACTAACCTTGGAATAGGTATATATACATAATCTGGTTGCCATAGCAACACGGCACAAGCATAATAGCAAGCAGTATTCTTTCACACTGTAACACGTCCACCTACAGTTAGTTTTGTTTATTAGTGTTCTAGTAATAATGGTGACGTTAGACGCTGCGCCCCGAACGTCTGGACTGCGTCGGACAGTGAGCGTCTCGGTGAATGGAAAAGTGGCAGTGAAACGGTTCGGTCGCTACAGCGTCAGAGTGAGACATATTTCCGAAGGGTACCGGCGTCGTCCGAACCGATCAACGTCGGATCGAAGGTAGAACGGGGCACAGAGTAGTCGATCTTATTTTATCAAGCGGTCGATCCCGTCCCCCGAGAACCCATCGTCACGTAGGGGACTCGAGTGTCGCGTGGGGCGGACTTTCAAAAGGCTCCAACTCCATAGAAGCTCATAGACGAGGCCATATTGATCGTGTAGTTAGTGACCAGATCAAAATCGATACACACACCCCCAGACCGACAGAAAGCAAAGATGCTATCGTTGGCTACCGAGTGCTTCGAAACCATTGAGAATCTAATTAATCAACTTTAGGCCAAGTACCTTAGCGGAAGCGTTGTCCAAAAGAGGAATTTCAAAAGTTGGAACAAGGCTATGTAATACATCGTCGGTGATAGTTATTTAAAAAAGTAAATAAACATGTATGTAACTTTGTATATAATAAAATGTTTTTCTTTACCGCCCAGTCTTAGGTCATTTGGGAGTAGCCTTCGTAAATGACGATTTGTGCTTAGTTATTCAAACTTTCGTAAGCCGTGATTCAAGTGGAGATTTTACGCTACCGAAGTTAGTTGTTAAGTTTCAGTTTCATTTCCGCGAAAAAAATTAACATTTTGTTTTGTACTTTACATGAAGCAAAAATAAATACACCCGAGAATCTTGCTCGGTTAAGTATATCTGGTAAGGTTTTGTTTGCCTTATACTGGCGTACACGCGCTTAATCTCGGTCAAATGTAAACAAGAAATTCCCGGAACCGTGTTTACTGTGACGACTACGATTAACTATATAGAAGTTTTCAGTAGAAGCGTATTTTAATAACAAAACCTCTTCAAGCGGCGTTCCGAATTACGCGCCGTTCGTTATATTTCTTTCTTGCTTTATAAAATTGCATTTCTCTTTGACCTTTTACTACTCTATTCAGCTCTAACAAGAGTTTGTCGTAGAAACAGTCAAGTCTGTGAAATGAAAGTTCTCATCTTACTTACCGGATACGTCTCGTTCAATTTTCTTCTGTTTATGCTGTGACGTGGATGTAATTCACGACAGCTCGAGTGTTGTTGCATGTACATAAAATAATAGTATTCTCCCTGAGCTCCAGAACTCGATAGTTCTTTTGATTTTGATATTAGATAATTTTGTAACTATAAAAAAAATTACAAAAAATCTCGATTACTTTAATATTTTTTAGTAACATAACAGTTCTAGAACACACAATTATACAAACGCACTAAAACTTAGAAATATTCGGATTTGGGTTAAAATTCATTTTTGTATTACAGTCTGCTGGATTTTCAGAATTTTTATACAGTTTTCAACTTATTTGTTGGGTCCTAGGGTAGAAAATTTTGAAATTTTAAAAACTTAACACTACATTTAGGCGTTAGTTAAAGTTCTCTTCAGTTTGATACCATACCTGAATTTTTGCGATTTTAAAAAACTTTTTCACCACTTTTTGGGACCTGATGTCCAGAAAATTATAAAATTTTCAAGAATAAACACTATCTGCAGATTGTGTTTTATTTATTTATTTTTTTTATTCCGGCTGCACAATGTTTACACATTTTCCGGAACCAAAGATTACAGAATTTATTAAATTCTCATCTTCCACTGCTTCTTGTCTATCCAGAAATCTTCAATTTTTTGTTACTTCAATATACTCTGAATTTCTTCTATCCAGGTGATAGGTGGTCTTCCTCTTTTCCTTCTTCCTGGTTGGGTCCATTCCATAACTCTCTTTTTAGCAAGCTTTCCTTTGCAAAATCCTGATTGTGTTTTAAATTTCCTTTAATTTGATACCCCACATAGGCTTTTGTATTGGTTTATACAATTTTGCCTCCATCCACATTTTTGCGTCCCCCCCCCCAAACGGAGGTTTCTGTACTATAAAAGTGTGGTCTCGAATGCCAAGTTTTACGAAAATCTGTTGATGCGTTCAAAAGTTATCGTGAAAGTTATATACCAACTTTGTTCAACTAAAAGTTAAGTTTATTGTTTCGATAACATAATACGGTGTATCGTAAAAAATGAACCCTTAAAACGAGGACGCAAGAGGTACTGGAAATATTTTTCGTCGAGTAAACCTTTTCGCCCAGTCAGGGGTAATGTTGGATGGCGTATAGGTTGAATTGCAAACTTCAATGACTATATATTATTATTGGGTCCTTCAATCTTTCGGCTGGTTTGTACCCTCCCACATATACCCGTGGTGAGTGTGTTACGGCGTCTCTCACAGATATACGGGATTTACAGTTTAACGCCGGATCCGAACGATATAGTTGGGGAGGGTTTATATTAGGCAGGATACCTCACGCTGGTTTGCCATTTCCTTGCGAGGGGGAAAGGTCATATCTAAATCAGATGGCCTCTGCGGGAATCGAACCCCCGCCGACAGCGTAGCAACGCCACACGCTAGCCACTATGCCGCGACCCCTTCTATGACTATATAAAGAACCCAAAGTTGTAGCCAACGACTAAAGTAGACCCAAAATCCTAGACCTAAAATTGTAGACCCAAAATCAGGCTACAAGGACTAAAATGGGAAGGACGTGTAGAGCAAATGTGTAAACACCAGAATTTTCAAGACGATGTGAAGGGTAGATAAAAGGAATACAACGAACTAGCTGACAGGACAACGACTGGCGATGAACTGGGATGCGGCCGCGTAAGATCGAGACTATTGGAAGAGGTCAAGGCTCAGTACGAGCTCCAGCTTCTTGGGGGAAGGAGCGTAGACAGGAAGAGGAGAGGATTGGCATAGCAATCCGTAATTTCAAACCTTCCGTATTGTTTACCGATTGTTTTATGAATAACCTCTGGGACAATTGGTTCGCGGGGATATGGGTGCAATGTCTGGTTTGTGACTTACTGTGTCTCGTTAGTTATATATTACTGGGAATTGTTCCTTTATCTGTTCCTGCAGTACATTTTCGATTTTTTAATATGCGACTGTATTGATATATTACGATGTAGAAAAGAAGAAGTGTACTAATTGTAAATTGTCCTATTACTTAATGCAAAGCGAAAATACGTGTTGTTTTCATTTCTGATGTTAGATTACAATGGTTTTTGCTGCTGAAATAAATAAAAGCCATGGTTGACGAGAACTTAACGTTTGATGATACAATGCTTCTAACACAGTAATACTTAAACTAAAGAAGCTAACGATTTTGAGTTGACAAATAAACAAAACTACAACAGCAAATGTAAAGTGAAAAATACAAATACTTATGGTTAATGGAAAACAGAAAACAAAACAAAAAATGAACAATGTATTAAGAAATGACAACATACGCTCTACATAGGCCTATTGTACATGATGGACATTTCTTTTTGGTTAGCCACAAAACGAGTACTTGTTGGAAAACGAATATTCCCGAAAAAGAAACGAGTTCTGCCACAAAAAAGTGACATGCATAGTAATAGGCAAACTTACAGTCGAGTTGGGGTTTTCGTAGATTCCGCCAAAAAACGAGTTTTACATTACACATGTATCGCTTTCCATGCGTGATTTCAGTTCTCATGTTAACCTAACAACATCAACTTTTGGCGTCACAGGTACGCTACTACTCCTACAATCATTTTTCATTAAAAAACGGACTAGGAACACCAACTGTAATCGCCAGCCAACTGTTTTGCAACATACGAAATTAAAATTTGTATTAATTCTTTCACCAACAAAAACTTACGAGCGATATTTACTAAAGATCGAAGCCAAACAATCGAAATATCGAAAATAACTGCAAGAACGGATAAAGGTACAGTAGCGAACTTTTAGATTAGGCCAACGTAGGATTTACTAATACAATTCCTATATTGTTAGAATTACTATTAACCAGGTTGCCAGGCCGTAGTCTACTGTTGTTGAAGACAGGCGTTTCGGCTCCACCATCGTAGTGACGTAAAAAACAATTGGCAAGATGTCAGGTGTTGGCCAAGAGAAGGCCTAATTAAATAAACTTTTCAAACCAGCACGATCCAAGCTGGAAAGCAGCGGCATCAACCAATCCGCACCAAGAGCTTGGTTGGTATGTTGTGCTCCGACCCAATGTGTCAGGTGATTGAAATTCCGACAAACGTTTCCACCACTTCCGCGGCAGCCATCATCAGTAGCCTGGTATCGGTGTCAACACCAAACGACTAGATCAACATCACCGTTTCTGGAACCGCCAACAATTTAGCAGAACTCCAACCAACAGTCGACTACGATTAAAGAGGCCGCTAGTTTTTACGAATACATTATTCATTTACTAGCTTTTTGTTTCATCTTTGTATAAGCGTTTTCACGTTTTATATAAAATTAATATCTCGCGAGAGAAGGGCTGTCGTTCAGTAATGATGAACACAAACAGTGCCGACCTTTGAACAAACCCGTGTGACCTAAACCCTTTAACCTACATAAACATAAGCCAGCTATTATTAAACAGTAAATTTATGATTAAATACCGCGGAAACTGTTAAAAGGTATTAACGAGGCAATTACCCATATCAGTTGTTAAGTTTTTGTATTAGTGATACCACTGTTAATGACGACAGTTAAAGGAAATTGTTATTTTCCGTTACGTTGGCATAACTTAATTACAGACCTCACTGAATTGTTGATGCTGTCTACAAAATTGATACACAGTACGATTATTAAAACAGCAAAACTTAAAATTCTCGTTTTTGTTTGTATTAAATAAACGTCGTTTCACGACCATTAATCAGTGTTTCCGAATTCGTTTTTTTCTGTAAATAGTAACTGTTTTGCAATATGTAGACCACGAGTGTATAGTGTAAATATTCTGACGATGGTCTAAGACAGAAATTAAGAATGTGAGTAATTTTAAACTTTATTATAAATCACATATACGGTATCTTTAGGCTATGAAGAATGAATATACTACAATAGAAGATTGATATAACGTTTATTTGTGTATATGGCGTATAGAGAGAAAGAGAGAGAGAGAAAGAGAGAAAGAGAGAATGAAACAGAGACTGACAGATAGGCAGACAAACAACAATAAATCTTTCTGCGTCCGTAACGATTGTCACAAATAATTATGATAGTAAGCATTACGTGTTATTATGAAAACGAAAAAGTACGTATATATTTTTCATTGTGTGCATAAAAGATATCATCTACACTTCGATTATGTAAAACGAGTTGCGTGTCTGCTGGAAATTAAGATACGTAAATGCGCAGAATTAAAAAAGCTCTCATGCATAAGTATGTTGAATGAAACATAAAGGATTAATGCCGCTACTGTAAACAAGGAGACTTGATCATCGGCACAGCACAGTGTAATATGTTGTTACAAAAAAGAGAAAAATATTAAATCGGTAATCCTCTTAAAGTGTAAGCGGACCGATTCCACGGTTGAAAGCTTAGTTCTGCTCATAGACTGCGCTGCTTCTGCAAGACTGGTGTACGTACACACAATACGTACATAACACGCTCTGGCTCTTCTGCCCATGGAAAATATTTGTTTTTCAGCTTTTTTTTTTTAATCTAATATAGCGAATCAAACCTCTTCTTCTACTTCTACGCTTTAGGGATTCGGAAATATCCCTGTTCCGACTTCACATTATCAGATCCATTTCTTCCTGTGTCTTCCCACATCCCTTCTTCCAGAAGGCTTGTACAATTACTGGTATTCTATCTTCATCCATGCGACTTAAATGCTGTCTCCATTTTCCCCTGAATTCTTCAACGTTCTCATTTATATTATATATATTTACTTCTTCCCGTAAATCTTCATTTCTTATATGATCCCTTCGTGTGCATCCTTTAACCTTTCCTAAAACTCTCAGCTCTGCTGATTGTATGTTGCTTTTATCTCTTTGTTTTGTAATCCAGGATTCACTGTCATATAACAGCATTGGAACAGCCATTGTTTTATAGAAGTTTAATTTTGTCTCACGTCTCGTTTTATTTTTTCAGTGTTGTATTTATAGTTCCACATATGTGTTGAAATCTACTAACTTTATTTTTTATATCTCTGTCAACGTCAAAACTTATACCACAACCTAAATAGTTTGTATTTGAGGTCTGTTCTAATACTATATCCTCAATAATAATCTTTGATCGTACTGAAAGTTTTCCGTAGTGAGTCATAACATTTGTTTTGTTGGTAGATATCTTTAGGTTGTAGTATTGTCATTCCAGTTTATGTAGTCTGTACACAGAGCGTTGTAAGTCTGCTTCATTATTTTGTAGTATAACTACATCATCTGCATATAAAGCAAAACGTTTAAGTAGTAATTATTCGTTTTCATACTTCATGCCTTGATGGGCAGAATCTTCCCGTTCTGTATGAGGTCCTCAATATAGATGTTGAAAAGAGTTGGGGAACTTGTTCAACACCTTGTTTTATTATGAGCTCTTGCGGTTTTGAAGTTCCTGTAATTATAACTATTTTAGTTCTTTTATAAAGGTTTTTAATTGTCTCTATAAGATGTACAAGGTGTACAAGGTTTCTTTCCTCCATTATTGTCCATAGTCTATTTTTAATAACCGAGTCAAAAAGTTTTTTGAAGTCAACAGAGGGAACATATGTTTCCAAAATAGCCTCACATCGATTTTCTAAAAATTTTTTATCACTGGAGGAGTGACGTTTCCTAAATCCAGCTTGTTCCTCCCCCAGAAGATATTCATCTGTTATTGCTCTCAAGCAATGATTTATTATTTTTGAATATGCTTTGTAAGACGTATGTTCCTATAGCTATCACATTTGTTTCTTTGTTTTTTTTTTTAATATAAATGACTTAGGCTGTTTTCCAAGAAGCAGGCGTACGAATCAGATCTTACGTAAGTATTTTTGTACACCCTAGATGTAAACTTTACCGTAATCAAATCTTTCATCTGTTGTTACAACCCCTTCAGTCCGAATATATATTAATCTCCAGTAGAAATATTTTCCCGGCTTTATTTCTGATCTCCTTGTATTAAACGTATTTCTGTGTTCCCCAATGTTGCTGAGAAATCGGATAATTGGTTGGTCATTGTGTTCTATATAATCGAAACATGTCTCAACAATCTCTGTCGATCTAGTTTAATTGTTTGTCGATTACAAAACCCGCGCTCGTATATTAATTTAACGTTTAGATATTAGGCCTAATTTAAAAATTATTTAAGATTATATTTTTCAAATTAAATAATGTTAAATTTAATATGCAATTTGTATGCAGGAGTTACCAATCACAGAAACAACGCTGAAGCACTTGTTAATTGAAATGGCTTTTAGCAGATTGCATTAAATCAATTAACTTTTGTTTACAGTCGATTTCTTATTTTATTATTGTCCATTGTCACTGCTAAATATATTCTTTCAGCTGCTGCTGATGAAAGACACAGTACAGTTTAATTAATGTTGATTCACCGGAAAACATTTGTTCTACTACAGAACCGTTCATTTCGAAGTTCTCTAACACTTTTCTTATTATCCTGAAGGAAGAAAGTATTGGATTTGTCATTGGACGTACTACAACACTAACAATTTGCAGGAAGTACGAGTGGTGGTCACAGTGTGTAGCAGTTTCTTTGTCATCACCATCAAATTCACATCACGGCATAAGCAAGGTGCCCTGTTCCGCCTTCAACCTGGGTTTACCCACACACACCTGCACCATATACGTTTATATATCCAAACTTGTTTGGCCAGTCTTCAATCTGACACCCTTTGTGATTGTTCTTTCCGCCGTTGTTTATGATCTTTTAGTCTTTCAATCAAGTTGAAACGTTTTAATTTGTATCTTATGGCAGCATTCTTTATACGATCGTGTTTAGAACATAATCGGTGGCCTCTCTAGGGAGGAACCCTGTGAGAGGAAAAATGTGTAATTGATAATAGATTTTTGTAGCAGGCATCACATTTTAATTATTTGGGATATGATATTTTATATAGGAAGGACAACAATAACGAGAGAATGTTAAATAAATTCAGTTATACCTGTGGAACAATAAGACGACTTCTGAAGAATAAAATCCAAAGGGAGACACAGCTAAAGTTCTATAAGGTCGTGGCTGTGCTAACTTTAATGTGTGTATGGACTCTCCTGGATAAAGATATTTCAAAAATACAGGCCTCAGAAATGGAATTTTTAAGGACAGTTTAGGGATGTAGTTTCAGAGAGCGTCTACGAAACGACGACATAAGGAAACCGCTGAAGTTACAGTCGGTTCTGGATAGAATACAATAATAGAGGTAGAATTGGAAGTCCCGTGAGGAACGCATGGTAGACACGTGTATTCCTAAACAAGCCCCTGAATATAGGCCAGTGGGAACGAGAGATCGTGGAAGACCCTGGACAAAATGGTCAGAGACTCTGTAAAGTCGAAACGAGCTCAAGAAGAAGATGTTCAGAACACCTTATAATTTCTCTTAAGAATGCAATTTATGAGGCCTGTATTTTAGTTTCTTGTTTCTTGGTCGTTGTCCACAATTCACACTCATGCGACAGTACAGCGATCGCCATAAATTTGATAAACTTTAATTTCGTATCTTGACGTACCTCGTTTCTAAAAATACGGTTGATTTTCCCACAGTTCGTCTGGAACTTATCACCAATATCATAACTTAACACTAACTTAACATCAATTCTTATCGTGTATCCTGTCTAGCAGATTACCTGTGTCCAGGTTCCGACAGGATATCAGGATACAGAAGAATATGCTATTCTCCGTTTACACAAGGTTGATTAAGTTCACTATGAAGATAAAGGTTTAGTTTGACGCTACTTTTTCTTATGTTTATACAAAGTACAAGTTCAAAAAAAAATATATATATATATATATATTGTAGTAAGACCCCTGTATGCCGGTCGTTACAAAAGAATAAAAATAAAATGGAAATTTCAATAATAATAGAATTTCCAAACGATAAAATAATTTTGTTTATGTTTATACAAGATAAATCTGTTTTTTTAAAAGATTCTGGTAAAATTTTAATAACAGGTAGGTATTTATTGACCGTCGAGCACTTCTTGAAGATTTGCACCAAGTCTGGAGTTAAATAGATTAACTGCAGGTAATAATCGATTGGTGACTTTCCTTACTGGTCCAATATCTTGTTCAAAATAGAATATATTCTTCTCACTTAATACCTTCAGCCTTATAAATACCCTTAAATTACCCTGTGAAATAAGTACAGATACAAAATAATGGAAATATAAAGATTTATTGACAATTTTAAATAAATAATCGATATTTTATCGATGGAGAGCAATTATCGACTCTGTCTCAGGAATTATCGATTGTGTCATACAGAACAAAATTTTATGTTATATTATATTAAAGACAGGTTCTTTGAGCGATTAGAATTAATAGTCAGAGAAGGGTGACGAGAAAGTATAACATTAACAATTAACACATAAATACAATAATTACTATTTAATAGTATTTAAATAATTCAGGTTATGATATTAGAATAAATGTTTTGTCGAACCAATGAAGACTGATGTGACGTCAGTGACTACGATGTAGTAGGCAGATTTCGTTTTCAAGATGGCCGCTCCTTGGGTTGGTCTTGGCTATTGCATATGCGTCGAGTCAGAAAATTACTATAAAATTACCTTCATCAAGGTCTAAAATGTCCCCGCACTGGTGTAATATGTCTGTTAATCTATTTGGTGTATTCTGGTGAAGTGTTCTGTGTAAACTTGCGTTAGTTAGTTTATTTTCTATTTGTTCAACTACTACGGTTAAGTTTTCAAGTTACGGTTAGGTTTGTAGAGTGAATCAGTTGTAATATAATGTTTTACTGTTTACTGTCACTCATATAGTGAAGTTAGAAGTTTGTTTTCACTATTGTCGTGAATGTTTTTATAGTATTGGCTTCAAAAAGTGTCTAATTTGTCTAACTCCCGTTCACTGATTTCAATGGCTAAACGTTAGCATCATGTTCGACTCGATTTTAAGAACGTTTTTGTCACACACCTATTCAGCTTGATATTCAACAAAAGACTAATTAACTTGGTCATAAATCTTGCCCAGTTAATCCTTGAAAAAGTATTGTTAACATTTTTCGACTTCATACACATTAGAAAATATTACATTATATATGGAATTTTTCTATTTTATTCCTTACTTTTATGAATTACTAATCTTATTATTAGTTTAATCATCTTATTCCCTTTAAATTGATGTATTATAGTCCATATCTGTAGACATTTTGTGGAAATTAACAAATTTTGTTCACACTTTGGAAATATAGGCTCAAAATTGGATTTCCGTCTTTATACAAAATTCCTTCCATTTTAAATATTATTAATACTATTATAATAAATTTTAATTAGTCATATTTCTCTTCCTTTCCTTAAATACATATAAATTACACCTTTGAACTGGTTTTTTGTGTTAATTTGTAGATTTGATATTGCTCTTTAAAATTAATTAATTTATATATTTTGACAATTTACAAAATGTTAAGGTATATTTCCTTATTGTCATTTTCATTCATAGGATCATTCCTAGTAGTGGTTAATTGTGTTATCTTATATAAAACTGGGTAGTTTACAGGATTTATAAGTGAATTATACTATTTTATATTGGTTCTCTGATTTCACCAAATGGCCTAGATTTTAGAATTTTTTTATTTCTTTCTTTCTCAAATAATTTAAACTTAATTCCTCCTCTGACTTTACATAATTACAATTATACCAAAATAACATGATTTATAACTTATTGTATTGTGTAGTAGTTAATTAACACTACATATTTAAAATAAATAATTATGAACATGGTTCAGCAATCTGCACAATTGAACACATTGCAGATATGGTTTGAACATATATCTTTCAACTATTTTTGAGCTAACATAGCATACCTTTTAGAACATTATTACTGGTATGTAGGTTATTATTTATCAAACATAATTCTTTTTAAGACACATAACATAAATCTTATTTTCTAATAAACCTTACAAATACATTTATTTAACACATTGATTTTAGGATTGTGAAATAACAGTCTATTTAAACATGTTACACTTATTCATACTATATTAGTACCAGTCCTCTCTGGTTCAAACCATTACTACTGTGATCCCCCACATCAGCAAACACCAACTCCCATACTTTATTTATTATCATTTTTTACAAATGTCTTGTAAATAAAGACTTACATTAAAATAATAAAATACTGGAAACCTTCCATTTTATTATTTTATTATGCTGTTTATTATTTAGATTTTAAAGTTGTGATATAGCATACTACTAAGTTATAGTATCACCAACTTTAAGTTTATTGCATTTTTTTTTTAAAAAAAAAACACTTATACAAATTCACTTTCACTGTTGGTTCTGATATTCTGAGTCTTATTATCTCAGACCAGACCTTTAGTCATCATGGACCGTTAAGACTAGTTTATTTTCTTTATTACACAATAGCTTTAGCCGGTGCACTTCTTATAACGCTATACAACACTTTAGTTTTCTCAATAATTACATTTTTATAAGATTTTGGGGTATGTTATACTTTCTTTGGCATAGTTTTTGTGGGTTTGGGATTGATAGTAGTTTATATAATAATAGGTTTTACTACGGTGTTTCTTTCATACTATGTCTTCCTCTCCTCCTGTCTTCCTTCTTGTCCTTCTTCCTATCTTCCTTCTGGTATTCATTCTTGTCCCTCTTCTAGTTTTCATTCTTGTCCCTCGTCTAGTCTTCACTCTTCTGGTCTTCTTACCTCATTCTTGGGTAAACCAAGGTACTTGGTGTTATCACGACTGAGGTTTAGTTTGGAGTATTTAATTTCTTCACTGAACTGATTTTATTCTTCTATACAGGTTTCAGGGTATTGTTTTCTTCCTGCTCACAAACTTTATTCTTCCCTCTTCTTGTTTTTAGGGTATTTTGGTATTCACCACTCTTTGATTGAGTCTCTTTTTTCGGGATATTGTCTTATGTAACTGGTTTACTGCTCTGAGCTTCCTGGGTAACTTACTGGTATTATACTATGAGTTGATGAGTTGCTTCAATACTTTCTTTGGTTTCTTTTAACAGTGGTTTTGATATATTATGTAGTGAGGATTTTTATCTTATTGTGTTTCATTCCTCTGATTTATTTAAATGTCATTTAATATTATTACAACATTTGTTGATGTAATTAAACTTTATGATTTCATATGACTTAAAATGTAGTGGATTTTCTGTCACGCTACAGAATGCCCTTCTCCAGAAGTAATTTTTTCAGACTATACTTGCTTTGTCTGAAACAATTGCTTATGATAATTATTCAAAGTTTGTTATTATTTTGGACTTCCTTCCATTTTAAAATTCTCTTATTTATATCTGAGTTTATATCATTCTCACTTGATCTTCCTTGATAGTAATAGTCTTCTGAGTTTCATATTTATTATTTCATTTTTATATTTCTTCTTAGTATTTTCTCCTTGGGATATTTTCTCCCTATCGTTCCCTACCTTGTGAGCTGGTTCAGTTCAGAGAGGCACTGTACGCTACCTTCCTCTGCTGTCCAATACTTCACACATATTTGAGTACAGAGGCAAATCATCTCTGCTCAAAAAACATATTAATCCTGCTGGAATTATCATCAGACAGATTAAAAAAATTATTCAGAATAGTACACATTTGTTACTATTTAAAAAATATCTTTGGGATACTTCACTTATTACTTATTATACTTCTCAGAGATTTTAATATTTCTATCTCAGTTGTTCATCTGACTTATTATCTGGATGTTTCTTTCATTTGATATTATGGTAGGAAGCTCTTCTATTATTACATTTTTATACTTTTATTATCATATAAATCTTTTGGTTATAAATTCTTTATTACCTTCTGGTTTTTTCATTATAATCTGCATTATTTGTAGTAGCATATCTTTGTGACATTTTTAGACTGTTTCTTGGTTCTTAAAATTTCCACTTGTTCTATTTTCTAGAATTTTTTATAACTGTCATTATCATAATTGTCATTTAATTTATAAATCATTTTATATTAATTCATTTAATTACATACATTTTTGACATTATTTTCACATTATTCCGGTCATTGCGATTATACTTGCAAATGCTGGTTTTTTTTTTTAATTTCATTATGAGGTCATATTTTCTCCTCATACCACTTAAAGTTTCATTCTCTCATAATTCCAAAGAAGTTTTTGTACTTTATTTTATTCAATCACTTAAATTGTATTAAAGAATTTTTTCTTTTTTATTTCCTTCAACAACATTTTACGGAAAGGTTTTCACTCTTCATATTGAACTTAGACATGATTAAACTGTCTAGAATTATTTGTTTTAATTCTAATTCTGTTTCCTCTTATTCATCCCATTATGATCCTTTGTTACCATGGTAATTATCTTCTATGCTTACCATAAATCTGGTAGGAAATCTCATCAGTTTATCACACCATAGTGTTTTATTTATAATTGGTTGGTAAGTTGTACTTATACTTGGTTTGGGAAACTTGATTTATTCATAATTCAAAATCCATTCTTCTTATGTTATTCTATAAAGTTTTCTCAAATAATTTGTATGTAAGGTGGGCTTATATGTTTTTTGGCTGGTTTTATTTTTCTAAACTCTCTTGGTATTATTGTCAAAATGTTTCTCTTCAAATAAATATTTAGTAAACTGTCCTTATTTGTTTTTTGACCTTAGATGGTTTTATTTCTAAATTCTCTCCTTCTTTATTATTATATTATAGCCATAAAGTTTTTCTTAGATAATTGGTATGTAAGGTGATCTCACGGATGTTTAGAATCTTGTGGTTTTAAACTCTAATTCTTCTTCTTCTATCATCGCCATAAAGTTTTTCTTAAATAATTGGTATGTAAGGTGATCTCATTTATGTTTAAAATTTTGTTGACTTATTTCAAACTCTTCTTATATTATTCTTCTTTTCAAATAATTTCTTTCAAATAATCTTTATGTAAGATTGGCTCACATGTATTTTAGAATTTTGGGGTTTTTATGTTTTTAAACTTCTTCTCTTCTTTTCTAGCCATAAAGTTTTTTCACATTTTCTTGGTATGTAAGGTGAATTTACATTTTTTTAGAATTTAGAGGATTTTATGTTTTTAAACTTCTTCTCTTCTATTCTAGCCATAAAGTTTTTTCACATTTTCTTGGTATGTAAGGTGAACTTACGTATTTTTAGAATTTAGAGGTTTTATGTTTTTAAACTTCTTCTCTTCTATTCTAGCCATAAATTTTTTTCACATTTTCTTGGTATGTAAGGTGAACTTACGTATTTTTAGAATTTAGAGGTTTTATGTTTTTAAACTTCTTCTCTTCTATTCTAGCCATAAAGTTTTTTCACATTTTCTTGGTATGTAAGGTGAACTTACACCTTTTTAGAATTTAGAGGATTTTATTTTTTTTTAATCATAAAATTTCTTCATGGATGCCTGGTTAAAAACACCCTTGACTTTACTTGAACTTATTTCTTTGATTTCGTAGGTGTTGTTGTTATTGTCTTTTGATACGATATAGGGACCAGTATACAGGAGCAATAACTTTTTTGTTATCCCTTCTAGGGAACTGGGTAATTCCCTATTCTTCAACAACACCTTCTCTCCAATGGTATAATGAATAACCTTACCCATGCATTTATTGTATTTGTTCCGCCGTTTCTCCTGATCTTCGGCCACCTTATTACAAAATTGAATTTTATTGAATTTATATTTATGTTCTCTTGGGAACTCCAAGATGTCTGAAATTTCTCTAGGGGGTTGTCTCTCGTACATTGCGGAGTATGGGGTTATTCCTATGGCTGGATGGTAGGCCAGGTTGAGGAATTCTTCAGTGGCCTCCAAGTATTCTTGCCACCTTCTCTGCTGATCATGGCAATATGTTCTTAATAGGCGCCCCACCTCTCGCAAGACTCTTTCGGCCGGGTTACTGCTTGGGTGGTATACGGATGTCTTGTATGTGTGAACCCCCATGGATAGCAGTGTATCCCGCCATCTCCTCCCCTTGAATTGCGTTCCGTGGTCGGTTATGATCGATACCGGTCTTCCGACGGTTGGGAAGTACTGGTCGATCAGGATATTAAGAACTTTCTTCGTAGTCGCCCGATTTGCTGGGTATAGCTTTACGAACTTAGTGTAATGGTCCATAATGATGACGATATATCTGTATCGGTGGCGGCCTCCACTGCGGGGAAATGGTCCGCAGATATCCAGGAATACTTTCTCAAGTTTAAACTGTGATGTTATTGGAATCATCTGCCCTTCTCTTTTCTCGCTATTAGTTTTTACGAGTTGGCAGATGCGACAGTTTCTAATATACCTCCGTACCTTCCGATTGATGTCCTTTATATAACAGTTTTCTTCCAGGGCCTTTACCACCTTTAAAGCGCCCATATGCCCATATCGAACATGATAACTGATCACTACCTCTTTCTCGATATGGGTTGGAATTATTACCTTCCATTCCTCCTTAAATAATGATGGTTTGGAAAGCAGGATTCCCTTATGTATAGTATAATATCGGGATATGGTCTCATCTCCTGCTTCCAATCTTGAGATAATATTAATTAATTTCGGATCAGCTTGTTGGTGTGTGCTTAGTTGTTCTAGAACTGATTGTAGACCGGCACTGCTGCTGAGAATATGGTACATCTTCAGAATACTCTCCTTCTCCCCCTCAAACGTCTGCTTGTCAATGTCAACTCTAGACAATACGTCCGCGACGACATTCTTCCTTCCGGGGATATACTCCCATTTCAGGTCGTACTCTTGCAGCAATAGTATCCACCGCGTTAATCTTCCATGGCTCAGCTTACATCTCTTAAGGAACGAGATAGATTTATGGTCTGTCCGGACGGTAACGGGATAACCCAGAATATATGTACGGAACTTTCCGCACGCGAACACGACACTCAATAACTCCTTCTCTGTCACATGATAGTTTTTCTCACCCTGATTCAGAGCTCTGCTGGCAAAACAGATTACAAGATGCTCGCCCTCCTCATCCTCTTGATATAAAGTAGTGCCAAGGCTGATGTCACTGGCATCGCAATTAAGAAAGAAAGGCTTGTTAAAATCTGGGTGACGGAGTATAATATGTTTAAGAAATTTTTGTTTTATGAGAGTCAATATGTTTTGTTGTTCATTACCCCAGATCCATTTATTTTTAGATGACAGTTGCGGCTGGAATTTGGCAGTCAGTTCGGAGTACTTTTCCTGGAACTTGCGGTAGTAGTTACAGAGTCCCAGGAACGACTGTAACTGCCTTCGATTCTTTGGTGTAGGAAAGTTCTGAATTGCTTCGACTTTTTCAGCCGACGGTGAGATTCCCTTATCATTTAATATGAAGCCCAAGAATTGTATCTCTTTAGCAATAAAATGAGACTTTGCTAACTTCAGAGTAATATTGTTTGCTGCTAGCTTCTGTAAGACATGTTCCACACGGTAGCAGTGTTCCTCCCAAGTTTCTGAGGACACTAGCAAGTCATCGACGTATACGGTGGTGAATTTTAGTGCTTCTTGGCCAAGTATTTGATCCATGCAGTGCACAAAGACTGCGACTGAGTTTACCAGTCCGAAGGGCAACCTCTTAAACTGGTAGTTCCGCCCTTCGAATATAAAGGCCAGATACTGGCGACTCTGTGGATGTAATTCCACCTGCCAGTATCCGCACACCGTATCCCAGGTAGTGAAGTATTTGGTACCGTGGAACCGTTTTAAGATCTCCTCAATCTCACCGGGCGAAGTCCTGTCATTTATGATCATCTTATTTATTTCGCGCGCATCTAAACATAAACGGACTTGTCTGTTTTTCTTAGGAATAGCCACGATAGGACTTGTGTAAGGGGAATGGCTACTCTCTATAATGTCACGGTTAATCATTTGCTCTATTTCAGCTCTCACTGCCTGCTTTCGTGATTGCGCAATGGGGTAAGACTTCCGGTTAAAGTCTACAGTGTCTCGGAATTGTAGAGTACACTGGAAATTCTTCACTTTACCGGGCTCATCAGAAAAGACTGATTTGTATTTATTGTATATATCGATTAATTTGTTCGCTTGGTTTGTTGTTAAACCTTCGCCAGTTTTACCGCTCCGGAAATCCCTGATCTCCTGGATTTTTTGCGACCATAAATCTTCATTGGAGGTGTCGTCTATTCTCTGTTCAATTATGGATGTTGGTTGGATGTAATTGATTTTTCGGATTTGCTGATGGATACTATCGGGAACGACTTGGTCACTACCCACCAAGTTCGCCGTCCAAGTATGTCCGCTAGAAAACAGTGATAATGTTTCAGTTCTTAGGTCAATGATGGCGGAATTTCTCCTAAGCACATCACACCCGACCAGTATATTAAATGGCAGACCGCTCGCCACCAAGAATTCCATGTCAATCGCTATACAACAGCTCATCACACTGGCGGAGACTTGTCTACGTATAGTTTTGTTTTGTCTGCCGGTTGCTCCCAACAAAACAATATTATTCAACGGCAATGTTGGTAAAGTTCTCCCACACTCTTGCTGTATCCTCTCCAGTTCCGTCGTATTTATTATTGATACGTTTGACCCAGTATCGATCATTAACTTGGCTGGGATGCCTTCTACCTTGGCGTCAACATGTATAATTTCATTATTGAAGTTATTGGTGGGACTCCTGTTATCCTCTTCCAATAACTCCTGTCTGATGTCCTTCAGGTAGTTGCACCCGATGATTGTAATACGATTGTGATTATTTACTATATTGCACTCATTCTCATTATCATACCCAGTAGTCAGAAGCAGTAATGGGTTCTGGTTATTTCTTACTGCCTGTGCCCGTTTAAAGGCTCGGCATCATTGTTTCTTTGAGCCATATTATTGGATGCCTCATTCGGGATGCTCAGGGTGGTTACTTGCCGATCTGTTCTATGGTCTTCCGGTCGTTCATGGTGCGACCTTTGTTCAGTGTTGTCCAAACTATTACTCCTACGCGCCGGATAGTACCTCGGTTGGTCCCGTTCTAGGCTCCTCCGCCTTTCTTCGTATCTTCGGTAACTGTTCCCTCTATGGTGGTTGAAACCTCGCTGTCTTCCATCTGTAGCCCGTATGAAGTTCACTCTTGGGCGAGGAAACCCATTATTACTAAAATTACTGTTATTGGGACCCACACGATTAGCATTATTATGGTAAGGATTATTACCATAATTGGGGCTTCTCTGACTATTTACGTTACCAGGGTTGGGATTGCGGTTACCCTGATAACCATTAGAGGGTCGATTCGGGTTTTGCTGGTTGGGACCCGTATTATTACTGTCATTGTAATTGGTATTATTTATATTATTTCCATTATTATAATTGCTATTTCGCGGGTATGCCCGAACTCCTTGGTACCCAGTATTTATGTGGTTCGCACCCTGATTATTGTTCAGGTACGTCCTTGGTTCGGGCCCATCACTTCTTCTGCGACTCTGCCTGTAGTAATCTTCGTTTTCGTAATTCTCCAGGAGTTCGGTCATTGCCTGGATGGTTTTTATCTGGCTGCCCCTCCTAGCGCGAATCACCTCCTCATCATAATGGTAAGACAGCTTGTTAATTAAGCATTCCTCCGGTATGGCTGGTTCTAAGTGCTTGGCCATACACACTTTGCCGAGGAAATACGCTGTCATTGAGCTGCCGACTTGTGGTTGGTAGCGGCCGTGGCAGATATTATCTCTGATGAGATTCTGCGTGGTCTCTGACCAGTACTTGGCTTTGAACATGCTCTTGAACTGTTCATAGTTATTGATGTCGCTCCGGTTTGCCATCCACCAATGGTCATTCACCTCCCGAAACGACTCATCAAGGATCTCTCTATTCTGGACCCATCGGTTCCCTCGGTGTTTCTCGATGTACTCCTCTATTCGTGCCAAGAACTCCATTGGCTTCCGTTTGTATTGTCGGAAATTCAGCCATTCTCGGTTCTCTGACATGGGGAAACTGTGATATCCCGATGGTCTGTTTCTGATTGACTCTATCTCCTCCTGGCTCTGACGCATCTGTCCGGTTATGTTTATCATGGCGGTTTCCACGCCGTCGCATCTTTCTGTTACTTGGGTTCTTACTTTATTTACTTCCTCCAGAGCAAATTTCTTGGTCTCCTCTATTTTTGTTTTCTGCTGTTCTTGGACCTGAGTAATTTCCTTTGTTATTACTTCACGGACTTCCAGCACTTCGTTTTCTGTTAGCCGACATCTTTCGTCTACTTCTCGGATCTGCTGGTTAACAACCACAACTTCCTGTTCTAATTTCTTTACTATTGATTTCTTGGTCTCTGTTATCTTTTTAGTTAATTCCTCTTTGGCTAACTCAATCCTCTCGTCTAACTTATTCATGTTCTCTTGGTTCGCTTCTCTTAATTCTTCTCTCAGCAGTAAATTGTCCTCTCTCAATTCTTCCCTTAATTGTTGGTTGTCATTTTCTATTTTCCTACTGGTTTCTTCCATTTTCTCTTCTAAATTCTTATTGTTTTCTTCCATTTTCCTTTCCATCTTCTTACTCAAGGAGTGGTTTTCCTTTTTCAGGTCTTCCATTTTCTTATTCATGGATTGGTTATTTTCCTCCATTTTCTCTTCTAAATTTTTACTCAGATTCTTACTGGTTTCTTCAATCTTCCTATTGGTATTTTCTATGCTTTTATTTATTCCACCTAAGTCTTCCTTGGTAGAATCCATCTTCTGGTTAGTGGAATCCAGTTTATTCTCCATCTTTTTACTATTTTCTTCAATGTCCTTTCTCATTTGCCTGAACATTTCCATTATATTCTCTTCCATTGTTTTAGATCTCTCCTTCTCTGGGACATTGACTTCCACTGTCTGCGTTGTTACTTCAGCTTGTTCCTCTGGTGGTTCAGGTTGTTTATGTTCCACCTGGATTAGTAACACTTCCGGATCTTCAACGGGTGTTGCCTCCTTATCCCCCATGTCAACCTCTTTCTCGGCCTCTGCCGCCCTCTTTTTCGATGTAGCTCGTCTCTGCATCTTTCTGCTGTCTATCAATCAATCGCTGCCAAGCTTAGATTATTAAGCCCTCTAAGTTGGACGCCACTTTGTAGTAGGACCCCTGTATGCCGGTCGTTACAAAAGAATAAAAATAAAATGGAAATTTCAATAATAATAGAATTTCCAAACG
Source organism: Magicicada septendecula (assembly GCA_034769895.1). Taxonomy (NCBI): domain Eukaryota; kingdom Metazoa; phylum Arthropoda; class Insecta; order Hemiptera; family Cicadidae; genus Magicicada; species Magicicada septendecula. Next base: position 418,858,583 of record CM068374.1, on the reverse strand, counting down.
ATAAAATAATTTTGTTTATGTTTATACAAGATAAATCTGTTTTTTTAAAAGATTCTGGTAAAATTTTAATAACAGGTAGGTATTTATTGACCGTCGAGCACTTCTTGAAGATTTGCACCAAGTCTGGAGTTAAATAGATTAACTGCAGGTAATAATCGATTGGTGACTTTCCTTACTGGTCCAATATCTTGTTCAAAATAGAATATATTCTTCTCACTTAATACCTTCAGCCTTATAAATACCCTTAAATTACCCTGTGAAATAAGTACAGATACAAAATAATGGAAATATAAAGATTTATTGACAATTTTAAATAAATAATCGATATTTTATCGATGGAGAGCAATTATCGACTCTGTCTCAGGAATTATCGATTGTGTCATACAGAACAAAATTTTATGTTATATTATATTAAAGACAGGTTCTTTGAGCGATTAGAATTAATAGTCAGAGAAGGGTGACGAGAAAGTATAACATTAACAATTAACACATAAATACAATAATTACTATTTAATAGTATTTAAATAATTCAGGTTATGATATTAGAATAAATGTTTTGTCGAACCAATGAAGACTGATGTGACGTCAGTGACTACGATGTAGTAGGCAGATTTCGTTTTCAAGATGGCCGCTCCTTGGGTTGGTCTTGGCTATTGCATATGCGTCGAGTCAGAAAATTACTATAAAATTACCTTCATCAAGGTCTAAAATGTCCCCGCACTGGTGTAATATGTCTGTTAATCTATTTGGTGTATTCTGGTGAAGTGTTCTGTGTAAACTTGCGTTAGTTAGTTTATTTTCTATTTGTTCAACTACTACGGTTAAGTTTTCAAGTTACGGTTAGGTTTGTAGAGTGAATCAGTTGTAATATAATGTTTTACTGTTTACTGTCACTCATATAGTGAAGTTAGAAGTTTGTTTTCACTATTGTCGTGAATGTTTTTATAGTATTGGCTTCAAAAAGTGTCTAATTTGTCTAACTCCCGTTCACTGATTTCAATGGCTAAACGTTAGCATCATGTTCGACTCGATTTTAAGAACGTTTTTGTCACACACCTATTCAGCTTGATATTCAACAAAAGACTAATTAACTTGGTCATAAATCTTGCCCAGTTAATCCTTGAAAAAGTATTGTTAACATTTTTCGACTTCATACACATTAGAAAATATTACATTATATATGGAATTTTTCTATTTTATTCCTTACTTTTATGAATTACTAATCTTATTATTAGTTTAATCATCTTATTCCCTTTAAATTGATGTATTATAGTCCATATCTGTAGACATTTTGTGGAAATTAACAAATTTTGTTCACACTTTGGAAATATAGGCTCAAAATTGGATTTCCGTCTTTATACAAAATTCCTTCCATTTTAAATATTATTAATACTATTATAATAAATTTTAATTAGTCATATTTCTCTTCCTTTCCTTAAATACATATAAATTACACCTTTGAACTGGTTTTTTGTGTTAATTTGTAGATTTGATATTGCTCTTTAAAATTAATTAATTTATATATTTTGACAATTTACAAAATGTTAAGGTATATTTCCTTATTGTCATTTTCATTCATAGGATCATTCCTAGTAGTGGTTAATTGTGTTATCTTATATAAAACTGGGTAGTTTACAGGATTTATAAGTGAATTATACTATTTTATATTGGTTCTCTGATTTCACCAAATGGCCTAGATTTTAGAATTTTATATTTCTTTCTTTCTCAAATAATTTAAACTTAATTCCTCCTCTGACTTTACATAATTACAATTATACCAAAATAACATGATTTATAACTTATTGTATTGTGTAGTAGTTAATTAACACTACATATTTAAAATAAATAATTATGAACATGGTTCAGCAATCTGCACAATTGAACACATTGCAGATATGGTTTGAACATATATCTTTCAACTATTTTTGAGCTAACATAGCATACCTTTTAGAACATTATTACTGGTATGTAGGTTATTATTTATCAAACATAATTCTTTTTAAGACACATAACATAAATCTTATTTTCTAATAAACCTTACAAATACATTTATTTAACACATTGATTTTAGGATTGTGAAATAACAGTCTATTTAAACATGTTACACTTATTCATACTATATTAGTACCAGTCCTCTCTGGTTCAAACCATTACTACTGTGATCCCCCACATCAGCAAACACCAACTCCCATACTTTATTTATTATCATTTTTTACAAATGTCTTGTAAATAAAGACTTACATTAAAATAATAAAATACTGGAAACCTTCCATTTTATTATTTTATTATGCTGTTTATTATTTAGATTTTAAAGTTGTGATATAGCATACTACTAAGTTATAGTATCACCAACTTTAAGTTTATTGCATTTTTTTTTTTTTAAAGAAACACTTATACAAATTCACTTTCACTGTTGGTTCTGATATTCTGAGTCTTATTATCTCAGACCAGACCTTTAGTCATCATGGACCGTTAAGACTAGTTTATTTTCTTTATTACACAATAGCTTTAGCCGGTGCACTTCTTATAACGCTATACAACACTTTAGTTTTCTCAATAATTACATTTTTATAAGATTTTGGGGTATGTTATACTTTCTTTGGCATAGTTTTTGTGGGTTTGGGATTGATAGTAGTTTATATAATAATAGGTTTTACTACGGTGTTTCTTTCATACTATGTCTTCCTCTCCTCCTGTCTTCCTTCTTGTCCTTCTTCCTATCTTCCTTCTGGTATTCATTCTTGTCCCTCTTCTAGTTTTCATTCTTGTCCCTCGTCTAGTCTTCACTCTTCTGGTCTTCTTACCTCATTCTTGGGTAAACCAAGGTACTTGGTGTTATCACGACTGAGGTTTAGTTTGGAGTATTTAATTTCTTCACTGAACTGATTTTATTCTTCTATACAGGTTTCAGGGTATTGTTTTTTTCCTGCTCACAAACTTTATTCTTCCCTCTTCTTGTTTTTAGGGTATTTTGGTATTCACCACTCTTTGATTGAGTCTCTTTTTTCGGGATATTGTCTTATGTAACTGGTTTACTGCTCTGAGCTTCCTGGGTAACTTACTGGTATTATACTATGAGTTGATGAGTTGCTTCAATACTTTCTTTGGTTTCTTTTAACAGTGGTTTTGATATATTATGTAGTGAGGATTTTTATCTTATTGTGTTTCATTCCTCTGATTTATTTAAATGTCATTTAATATTATTACAACATTTGTTGATGTAATTAAACTTTATGATTTCATATGACTTAAAATGTAGTGGATTTTCTGTCACGCTACAGAATATATATATACATATATATATATATATATATATATATATATATATAACGGATCTTTACAGCTGTCGCCGTTTCTCCGTCCCCAACTACCATTGTAACCTATCGTAGCATGTAAGTTCTACTAAATTTCTTGCAACCACTGCTTCCGCTACGTCATCTCGCCAACTCCTCCGTGGACGTCCTCTTTTCCTCCTCACCGGTGGTATCCATTCCAGTATTTTTCGGGGCCATTGTCATCTTCCATCTCTTCACATGCCCAAACCAAGTCAATTGTCTCCTTTCTATTTCATCTATTATTTCCTGTCAATATTCATCACGGCTCTAATAGTCTCATTTCTAACCCTGTCTAATTTTGATCTTCTATAACTCCTCCTGAAGAAGTCCATTTCCGCTGCCATCAGTTTTTTCTTATTTACGTTTGAAACGTTCCAAACTTCTGCTCCATAAAGGATTACACTTTGCACCATGCTATTATATATATATATATATATATATATATATATGTTTCTTTCTATTTCTGGTTATACTTCTTTCCCATAGAAGCGAATTCAGCGTTCTTATAACGGTCCGCCCCTTGTTAACACGTTCTTGAATTTCATCTTTGCTGCTTCCCTGTTTGTTGAAAATAACGCCTAAGTATTTACTTTTTTCAACACGTCTTATCCTATCCACATCCAATTTTAAGTCCTTAACTTCTTCGTTGCCCACTATCAAGTACTCACATTTTACCAGGTTCATCGTCAAACCAGCTGCGTCATATTCATCTTTTAACTTTCTGACCATATACTCGAGGTCTTCGTCATCCTCCGCTACCACAGTCTGGTTATCGGCAAAATATAGATTGAACAAATTGTAAGTTCAAAAATCTGTGGTGAATGTTTTAAAGACGATCTGTAGTTAAATTCTTTAGATATTGTAAATGTTTTACGTTTGTATGTACTTAGTTTTTCACTTTTTCAAGACAGGTAACACTTGGTACGCAGCTAAACACATTTTATGCTAAATGATTATAAATTTCAGTATTCTCTATGGGGCGAGACGGCAGTACTTTTGTTGTTGCAGAGAAAGAGGCGGTGTAAACGCAGACATTTTAGAGGAAACTAATACGTACAGTAGTGTTAACACCAAGTTATGTAATTATCGGTGTTTAGAATATTAACGGTTACCCCTCGTCGCTTGGCTTCACACCTACACGGAGATAACTCGATACGCTCCGTTCTCTCACTATTCCGCGCTTTGTTAAGAGCTCGTATGCAGGTAAATTACCTTACTTCAGAACAAATTTTTCACGAGATCAACACTGGCTTTGACCGGTATAACATTCGTTTGTAATTACCAAGCAACGCATATTTGGGTTTCTATAATCCATTAGTAAAAACTATGACTTCCCATAATTCAGGAGTTAATAAAAGAGCATAACAACATAATTTACTTGTTAGTACGATGAATAAAGAGCTACATTTGTCACAGAGGCACACAATATTAAACTCAATTTAATGATAACGTTTGTGTGCATGTAATCACAAAACTCAGTTTTGAAACACTTATAGACTAGACCTCTACTTCACCATCTTTACAATACAGAAGACTCTGATTATAAAATTTTTCAGATTAATTGAACGAGCGAAACAAGTTCTCAGTTTTGGCTTGACCGTTTGACATTTGTTTGTCCGTCTGTCTATCTATCTATCTAGTTCGGGTATGTCTCACAATAACTTTGGAACGTATAAAGCAATGTTCGTAAAACTTTACGCGCTTGCCTTTGTTTTTGTATTACAGAAATCTATTGTTTTCAAGATTGGTCCCCTAAAAATAGGCGTGAAGAAAAAATGTGATGAGGCCAAAATTGTGAAAAAATCTCAAAAGCCCTTGTGAGGTATGAAACTAAAGGGAATTTTAACTACAATGTATTGTACGATGGTCTACTGATCGTGGTATGGTACAGTGGAAAACAAAATACAAAACACCAATTACGTCACTAATCACCAGCTTTAATTACCACAATTAAACAGTTTGAAATCAACAAGATAGTTTCTTACAACAAATCAAATAAAAATTGTTCACACACAATAAAAATGTCAACTAATATAAAACATAGTAATTGTATTACAATTGTCTCGCACAATTATAAAACACATAACACTTCGCCACAATACTTTGAACCGCACTGAGTAAATCGCAACCCAGCCTGAACTAAGCGGGCCTGAGCACTTGCATTTACACCCCGGTGAAATTCCAGAAACATCCAGACTACACATCAGCGCTACACCTAGAACGTAATTCGTTGCGGCCTTGACACAGTGCGCACGGTCGGCGAAGCCTAGAAAAGTCTAACGCACGTTGAGATCATGTACGCACACAACGTTACAGCCGGATTCACTGGAACCTCCGAGAAACACGTCGAATGTTTTGTTATGGTGTAACACATTACCTAACAGTATATATAATGTTCATTTTTGAAAACTTCAACATTTTTGGATATCAGGGCTCAAAATGTGGGTGAAAAAGTTGATAAAATCGCAGAAATGTGGCGTCTCGAATTAAGAGAATTTTAACTAATATGTGAAAATAGTGATAAAATCCCGAGAAGCTAAAACACCGATCAAACATTTTTTTTAAATTATGAAAATCCAACAGGGTGTCAGACTGAAAGGAATTATAACCCCGACCTGAATGTTTCGAATTTTTAGTGTTTATTTATTAATTGTGCGGTCTACGGTTGTAATATATTACTAAAGAAATAGTACAGAAATCCTAATATTGTAATTTTTCTCATAATCGAAATTTATCTAATATCAAAGTTTATATAGTAATAAGTGTACTTCGTTCAAACTACTTAGTGATTTCTGCAGCTCACGGAGCATACTAGTGATCCGGCCGGCATAGTGGCGACGTTTGAGTTTCTGCAGCTCACGGAGCATACTAGTGATCCGGTCGGCATAGTGGCGACGTTTGAGTTTCTGCAGCTCACGGAGCGTACTAGTGATCCGGTCGGCATAGTGGCGACGTTTGAGTTTCTGCAGCTCACGGAGCGTACTAGTGATCCGGTCGGCATAGTGGTGACGTTTGAGTTTCTGCAGCTCACGGAGCATACTAGTGATCCGGTCGGCATAGTGGCGACGCTTGAGTTTCTGCAGCTCACGGAGCGTACTAGTGATCCGGCCGGCATAGTGGCGACGCTTGAGTTTCTGCAGCTCACGGAGCGTACTAGTGATCCGGCCGGCATAGTGGCGACGTTTGAGTTTCTGCAGCTCACGGAGCATACTAGTGATCCGGCCGGCATAGTGGTGACGTTTGAGTTTCTGCAGCTCACGGAGCATACTAGTGATCCGGCCGGCATAGTGGCGACGTTTGAGTTTCTGCAGCTCACGGAGCATACTAGTGATCCGGCCGGCATAGTGGTGACGTTTGAGTTTCTGCAGCTCACGGAGCATACTAGTGATCCGGCCGGCATAGTGGCGACGTTTGAGTTTCTGCAGCTCACGGAGCATACTAGTGATCCGGCCGGCATAGTGGTGACGTTTGAGTTTCTGCAGCTCACGGAGCATACTAGTGATCCGGCCGGCATAGTGGCGACGTTTGAGTTTCTGCAGCTCACGGAGCGTACTAGTGATCCGGCCGGCATAGTGGTGACGTTTGGTATGCCCGCCCCACTCTATCGACGAGGACACGTCGGTCTTGTCTGACATGTATGGACTTGATAACAAATCTTATGGACTTGATAACAAAGTATGGACTTGATAACAAAGACATACTTACACTAGAGACACACGCGAACACACACAGACACACATACACATACACGGACATACACAGACTCACACATCTTCCTCTCCACCGTGTGACACGCCACCTTACGTGCTTTCTCATTGACGGTGCTGGAACATGAGCTGTACCACGGTCAAGATGCGCAACCGGCCGACGCCTAATACTTGAACGAAGAAAAATAAGGTCAATTTGAATGGCATAAATTTAAAACTGTACCGTGGTTCTGAATTTTTGTTTTTAAGTTACGATGTTAAATACGTTTGCAGCAGCTCTCCAAGTTTCACTGTCTTCTGCAAACTTCAATTAGCCGGTCTCCTCCAATATCTGATCGGTGTACTCCAGGCTCAGTCCGCCCTTGGCGTTCTTACCCTCCAACCCATTGATGGAGGCTGACATAACTCAGAAGGTGTCTCGTATATTTGCTGCAACGTTTCCACAGGCGCGACTTTGGCTCTTTCCTCCTCCACAGCACTTTGTCATTCGTCACTTTGACCTCTTAGGTAATCTTTAACACCAAACGTCAGACCCGTAGCGTGTATCTAAAACATTTTGTTCGATATACCCGACTATTACTATTCCTGAAGACTCTACTGAGAATCTATTTCCTTAAAGCTTCCCTTGCCGAGAGAAATAATATTGTTTAATGCTTTCATCCGAGAACATTCCGGAATTTTTTTTAATGAAGTCTTTCGCTAGTAAAGCACACCTTTCTATGAAAGTGAAATTACTTTACCTCAACCATTTAAATATTCAGTATATTAAAGCTACATACGTAACAGTTACTAATGGCATTGAAATTTTGGTTTTCAGAATATTTTGTTTGATATCACGTTCAATACTGAGAATTCTTTGTGCAAGGTACAGTTGTTTTCATAAGACGCCTATACAATGGTGTCATAATCGATAAAAAACTTTATCTGTCGCACTACTGATTGTTGAGAAATGCTGTGTATACTATAAGAAGTATTATAGTATACACAAATTTACCGCCACTCGACTAGGTGTTCACTCAGCTTGCCAGAACTAAAACTCCCCATAATGCCAGCAAACAGCTATATCTTACAGCAATCTGCTATAACATTCACAGTGCCTTTTATCACACCTGTGTTAAAAGGCGAATAGGTATTTACATTTACAAGTTTGTATGGATGATGGGCAGAGACTCCTACTTCCCGAGTAGCCTGATCGTAAGAGTGCCAGAAATACACTGATTACTGGCCTTCTCTCCTCATGTAGGAAGTAATAAATTTCTGATTATAAGTAGTCGGAGATAAAGACATCAACCCAGGATCAAGGAAATACACCCATTTCGTCCTAGTAGAAATTTTTGAAACAATCGGAATCGTAACGACTAGAAGACAACTGTCCGTAGGTATAGAACGTTGAAAACGACCTGCACAGGACAAACATTCTTAACACGCTTGAGACATTTATAGGAGAAAGTCACGTGAAGCAAGGCAGCTGTGTGGAAGGGATCGTTCGCTCGCCGAACACCGTATGTGAACTATGCAGCGTGCCGTTGATTAGGATGGGAAAGGGAGACAGTAAGACAGAGAAACTGCAAGAGGGAGGAGCCTTATTTCTTCACTCTACGCGTTTTGAAATCGATGATGGCTTTTCTTAAAGTTGTCAGGCTATAATCGGTGGTTTGCCAATGTTCCACTAAACTTCAGTTTAGTGGAAACTTGTTCCACTTGTTCCAATGTTCAGTGGTAACTTGACACAAAAAGCTCGTTAGAGTTATGTCAGCGAGTAGATATTTTGAGAATTTGTAGAACAGAGTCCACTAACAGAAAATATATCAGTGAATGAGAGAAATATTTGCGCACGCTTTATTTGACCAAACCACACTACCTACTCATCAGTCCTACCAACGGTCAATCAACTTGATTGCCCTCACATCATTTTCACGTCGCGTGAAATGAACCTTTCTCCCGTGGTAATTCTGCTTCTCGAGACAGCGCTGTACCCATATGTTTACCGTTTCTGTCGAAAACGGAAGGGGGTCTGAGATTTACCGGACCAAATATTTCCCAATTTGGCGCGCGTTGTGTGAGCGCGACCCATCAATCAGCGTTTTAATTGTTTTTCCCCTAGACCGACCACGATTTCAGCTTGCGGGCGTATGTTTGTGTGAGTGTATGCGCGTGTACGTGTCACCTGCCTGAAAGCTCTCCCTTTGTTTAAATGCGTTGTTGATGGAGTAGGTTTTAACGTTTGTTTTTTTTCAGCTGAACTGTTTTAATCTCATTATAAATAATTAACCGCGTTTGTCGAGTGCCGGCCTCCACGTTAACCCGGACACAAGTTCACTCACTGTTAATGACCTGTCAGTCGCCGCTCTTTTCAAGGGTCTAAAACTACACAGTAACTACTATAAAATTTATTTTATACGACACTAAATACTAAGAAACACACACACTTACTAATACGGTTTTCTGCGTTCTACTAATGGGTTGAATATTTCTATGTCCTTTTACGAAGAAAAGCGTACAATGTAGGCAAATATAAAATCATTCTGCGTATGTTACTTGGAAATAACCCTCCACCTCACATATCACGCGTCTAAGACATGAAAACGTTTTATGATCCTTCTATTGGTCAGTGATTTTTAAAATACGGTGCCCATTGATTCCACCCCTTTAATATCTAACCCAAATGTTTTTCACTTCACTCCCACCCAAACCTATCGATTGCGCTTGCGGTTATTTTCTCTCTCTCTCTCTTCTCTCTCTCTCTCTCTCTCTCTCTCTCTCTCTCTCTCTCTCTCTCTCTCTCTCTCTCTCTCTCTCTCTCTCTCTCTCTCTCTCTCTCTCTCCCTCTCTATCACACACACACATACACACAGATTCGTGCGCGTACAGCACGCCCTCTGTCTCTCTGTTTCCGTCTTTCTCTCTCTCTCTTATTCTCTCGGTTTCTCGATCTTTATCTACGTATCTATCTACCTATTTATATATCTATCTCTCCCTCAGGTATTCATTCGCTTTCTTAAGTGAGTGTGGGAGTGATGAGCGAATTGCGCTTGCGATTAGTTTCACACGCGCGCGCGCACGCATACACACACACACATAGGTTAGTGCGCGTACAGCATACTCTCCCTCTCTCTCTTTCTCTCTGTCTCTCACTCTCTCGATCTCTCGATCTTTATCTACCTATCCATTTATCTATCTATTTATATATCTATCTCTTCCTCAGGTATGCATTCTCTATCGTAAGTGAATATAACAAAATTGGGAGAGTGTTGAGTGAAGGAGGCAATGTGTTTTTAAGAGTTATAAACACTTGCCATATAGAAAGACGACAAAGACACTGTAGGGCTTGAAATGGAGATGCACTAATAAGACTTGTACGGTAAAAATACCTCCAGACTCGGAAGCAATGATCCTCGTAGACCAAGAATCCAGAAGCAAGATCCGTCTAGATATCTATGCCGAAGAATTATTTCTAAATTAGTATAAAAAGAGAAAAAAATAACACGTTTTCACGGAACAACATTGCGTGATCGGGAAATTCAGATGAACTGACATTTCCTGTAGAAATAAAAAAATAATAAAAGTAAAAGAATAAAATAGAAGAGTAATATTAAATAAAAACAATACAGAATTCCTTTACAAACCTCTGAAGCTACTGATTTATTCAGTGAAGTGTACGTTAAACGTTAAACAATAAAATAAATTTCAAATACATTAATGCCGTTTGAAATGTTTAAAATGAATTTCCCTGCCTCATCTTCTTTCTCCCTCTACTTACTTTAGTCATCATCATTATCATCATCATCATCCTCAAGGTTTAAACCAAGAATGGTTTGTTCCGGTCTCAAATAGGCATTACAGCTGGTCACTCCAGCGCTTCCTCGGACGTCCCACGCCTCTCCGTCCCCTCGGCTTATAGTTCCACAGTTGTTTGGGGATGCGGCAGTCATCCATTCGGCAAAGATGTTCCCACCAATTCATACTTACTTTAGTAAATAATACAATTATGTGCTTAATAACCTCCTGAGTCTGGGAGACAAAATTAAAACAAAGGATGCCTGAGAGCTACAGGTTCGAATATTTCAATTTGGAGCGGATTCCGTGTGCGTGATTCATCAACAGCCAGTGGTTTAATTGTTCTTGCGGGCCGTGATGGTTCCACCCAGTGCGCGTATGTTTGTTCGTGAGCGTGTGTGGGTCACCTGCTTTTAAGCGCTTCCATTGTTTCATGTTCGTCGCTGATGGACCAGATTTTTACATTTAATTTTTTGCTAAACTGTTTTTAATCCCGTTATAAATAATTAACACTGTGCATGCACTAACGACCAGAACACTCATTGTTAACGACCTGCCACTGTCCACTCGTTTTTCAGATGATTAAATAAATTGCCTTCAATTGTTTTACACGACAATACTTATTGTTACGTAATGCAGACAAAGCGTTACGCCATTGCGGAACGTTTTGGTACATTGGAGCTCTATTCCCGCAGCTGTAATGCGTACGTGACGCTTGACACGCGAGGCAGTGTTACGTAATGCGGAACGTCTCTTGCGTTCTGTGGTGTCGTTCTAGAAGCTTTTCAGTTAGCCCAACGGTGCGTGTTTCTGCGAAGGTCGCGCTGAAGTGTCCTCTAGAATTTTCGATGGATTGTTAAGGACGCATATTATTGAACCCTGCAAACTGTAAATAGCCCATACCTGGTGCTTAGATTTCAGTTATTGTCGGGCGATTTACACAGTGCGGGTCGAAGTATTGTGGCGAAGTGTTATGTGTTTTATAATCGTCCGGGACAATTGCAATACATGAACCATACGACGATCAGTTAGACCGTCGTGACAATATTTAATACCCCTTGAGCTACAGGATTCGCTTACTATTTTGAACAAAATACATTTGTTACTAAATAGATTTCAATGTGAGATAATTTTTCAATTACGAAATTGCAATTGTTACAATTATTCAATAAATTCCAATTTTTCAATTACGAAAATCTCGATTACTCTATTGTTTCCTCATTAATATAACAATTATAAAGCACACAATCATAGAATAAACACTAAACATTCTTTTTGGATTTGGGTTGGAATTACTTTTAGTAAGCCAACCTGTTGGATTTTTATAATTTTTCTTTTGTCTTGTGATTTCTTTTTGGGCCCTGGGTTCCAAATATTTTTCAAGTTTTAAAATCTTAACATATGTTCAGATATAAGAAAAATTTATCTTTAATTTAATACCCCACGTGAAATGTTTGAGATTCGTCAAACTTTTCACCCACTTTTTGGGCCCTAACGTCCTTTGAAATTTTTAAAATGAACACTATACTCTGGTTGCGGTTTAAGTTCTTTTTAATTTGAATCTCACATGGGTTTTTGCAATTTTTTCGCGAATGCCTCTTGCTTTGTGAATTTTTCCTTCACATTGTTGCCTCTCGCCTCCCTATTTTTGGCGGGATAAATCTAAAAACAATAGGGTTCAGTAGGGTAAAAGTATAGACACAAATGCCAAGTTTTACAAAAATCGGTCTATCCGTATGTATCGTGAGACATACTCCAAATAGATATACAGACAAATACCAAACGGTCGAATTAAAACTGAAAATCGCTTCGCTCGTTCACTTAACATTTAAGCGGCTTCTACCAATTAATAAAATAGTTACCCATTTTGATTGTAGTTGTTTATGGTCTACTGGACAAGCCTCAAATAGCACTATAAAAAAAAATTTTTAATTGAATTTAACATGTTAAACTGGTCTGTAAGACCAACCATCAACTTATCTCTAATACCTTTTAATACTAAATACTTATCAGCCAAATTAAGTCCAATGACATCCTTTAGTTAGTTCTGGTGTTCTAAACTAAACACTCTTACCGGCGCACAATGCTCTGCTTTTATAACACAAAACACTACACAAGTTCGAATAGCTTCGTTCTCTTCAGTCTTCGGAACACGTGTTGATTGTCCAGCAGCTGAAGAACTTCTGCATTTTCGTGGACGTAAAGACTTTCTTCATGCTTCTTTGCAAACCTTTTAATCTCTTCTTTAATTGTTGGAATACCTAGATCTCTGTGGATATCAGCGTTTCTATCATACCATGGTGCATTCACCATGGTCCGCAAAACTTTGTTTTGGAATGCTTGTATTATCCTGATGTTACTATCTTTCGCGCACCCCTAGAATTGAATTCCATACAGCCAGTTTAATTACCTGATTATAGATCAGAGTTTTACTGTATAAAGACAGGTTGGAATGTTTTCCTATGAGCCATTTATATTGTCAGAATTTTATGTTAAGATCCTCTTTTTTCTTTTTTACATGATCTTTCCATCTGAGTTTGGTATCCAATGTCATAACCAGGTATTTGGCTTTGTTTTCATAAGGAGCTACCGTTCCATTTATGTTACCTATAAAAATATAAATAAATAAATAAAAAGGAAAATTTCATTATGGAAACACAGATATTAGAGCACGGTTCGGAGTGATTTTTAGTGTAAAGTAGAGTAAAGCGGTTTAGTGTAAAGTGATTATTGTGTACCCAGTGCGACGCTGTTGATGGAGTCACATTTATTGTATGTTACATTACTGTGCGTTGGATATTCTTTACCTTGAAGAATTATATACTAGTGTCCTTGTTTTAGCAATTGTAATAAAAGTTGTAATTAGTGAATTCATCTGGAGTCAGTTATTCTGTTTCCACTGTACAACACTACGATCCGTGCCACCTTCGTTACAGGATATATAATCTCCTTGCTAGTTTTCAAAATATCAACATCATACCATCACCGTTAAGCACTAAATTAGCAAGGTTTGTTGCGATCATATTTTATTAATATTCCATTCAATATTTTAGCCACGTGAAGATTTTGAATATGTTTTAGTTTCCTTAGTAGAGGTTGCCAACGAAGTTTCCTTGGTGGGGCTGCCATCTTCAAGTATCCTAACTGGCCCGTTTTTATCCTAAAGTACGCCTGCGAAACGTTTATCCTGAACTCCAAAGCAGCAAACACTCTCGATATATTTGAAAGAAAAATATTACGAAGAATCCTGGGACCAGTTAATGACGTACACGGCTGGAGAATAAGATATAACTTTGAATTGTATCAAATGCATAAAGAACCACCGCTAACACAATACATAAAACTACAGCGTCTAAGGTGGGCTGGTCATGTAGCTAGGATGAATGGGGGAAGGCAGAATATCACGAAAACTACTGAATACCGGAATCCAAGGTAAAAGACCAGTGGGAAGACCGAGGAGAAGATGGGAGGACGCGGTGGATGAGGATGCGAAAGAAATACTGAAAGTGCGTTCCTGGAGGAGGATGGCTACCGACAGAAGAAAATAGGGGAGAATTGAAGGAGTCCAAGACCCAACAAAGGTTGTAATGCCATAGGAGAGAGAGAACTAGCATGTTTTCTGTTGGGGTTGTCTCTCCTAGCAGAAGCTTTCTGTTTTAAGGCGCCGGAAACTCGCCTTTCAGCCTATTCCGAGAGTTACATAATGCACATCCATTGTACTCCATGCTTTCCAAGGGCCACGCGACTTTTGCCTTCTGCAAAAAACCAGGAAAAGATCTGCAGTTAGCAGTTTTCCACTTGAACCAAATATGCAAAGAATATAATCTTTCAATATCAACCCAGACAACAAAGATATGGCATTTTGAGGAAAGAATTCGACACGTCCCAAAAACATTATAAACATTCAGGCTATAGAACAAGTACCTCGTTTCTGTTGTCTAGGGTGCGATGTGACTTGCGTGTCTGACAACGACATTGATATAAAAATAAATTGATTTTAAACGATACGTGATACAAAACACTTGGAAATAAAAGAAGGAAAGACACCAAGATAAAATTCTATAAAGTAATGGCAACACCTGTTTTAACGTACGGAAGTGAAACTTGGACGATGACGAGCGAAGAATAGAAACAAGTGAAATGAAGTTCTTGAGAAAACTGAAGGTTTCACCCGTAGAGATCAAATACGAAATGAAGATATAAGAACCGAGTTAAATGTATATTCTATGGCCAGCAGAATAAGGGAAGGACAAATAAAATCGAGGCAGCACGTCGAGACAAGTAATAAGATACAGACCTCAAGTAAGACGAGATATAGGTAGACGAAGGTAGAGGCGGAACAGGCTGTAAGGCTATACCTTGACGTGGAGAAGAAGAAGATCTTTTAACCGCAATTTAGCCTGATACTTTTACACGTTTCCTGATGTTCTTCCTGTAATTTGAAAATACAGCTCAAATATTTCTAAACAATGTGAACGTATTAAAAAAAACTCTGAAAACCGTGTAAAAGTCCATTTAACAGTTCACAGTTGAGTTTAATAGAATTTTTACTCGTTTCCAAATACTTTTGTCGGCTTGAAAACGAGAGGCAGCAAGTGACAGGTCATTAACAATGAACACATGTTCGGGCAGCACAAAATACAGACTGTTAATTATTTATAATGAGATTAAAACGGTTTAGCAAAAAATTAAATGTTAAATCTGCCCCATCAGCGTCGAGCGAGATAACAAAGGGAGCTCTTACAGCCAGGTGACACGCACGTTAGGTATAATTATAGGGCGGCCAACGAAAAACAATTAAAACACTGATTGATGGATCACGCCCACGGAACGCCCTCCAAATTGAAATATATGAACTGAACCAGTAACTCTCAGGTACCCTTGATTTTATTTTATTTTTTTCAAAAGAGCACGAAACACATAATTTTATCATCTTACTAGTTGAGGAGAATCAATGAGAGAGACGAAGTCATTTCAAAGTGCGCTAAGAGTATTGAATACTAATAATATTGAATACACTATAATTGAATTGAGTACTGGGAAGAAACCTGATAACCTCCTGATACGCATCTGACATACTTCGATACATGACAACAAGCTCATGTCATGAGCTTAACGACGGTCTGTTAACAGAAAAACTGAAACTAAATTATTTATATGATTTATTTGTAATTTTTTTTATAATATATGATTTGAGATTAATAATTTATCATTAATTTATTATTTATGACATGAGGTATATTTTTTAATTCATCGTTTTGTTTCTTATAAAATGTATCCTGTCGTAGATTATAAATGAATCATAAATTATAATAAAGCATTAAGAAAAAAGAACTTCAGTCCAGTTTAGATTTCTTTATGTGACAAGCTCTAGTCTGTGTTTGGAACCGGAACAAACCTTTTTCTGGTTTAATGCTTGTTGTAGATGATGGTGTTAATATTACATATATACATATATATATATATATATATATATATATATATACAAAACGGTTCATAACGTTATCCTACGTCTTCCGATCCCTAGTCTCCATTGGTCTCGATCTACCCAAGATTCTTCTTCCAATTCCCGGTCTCTCATTGACCGGTTGATGCCTTCTCTCCAACTCAACCTAGGCCTACCTCTTCGCCTAGGACCGTATGGTGTCCATCTCAAAATTTGCTTGGGGAGTCGATTATCCGGCATTCTTTGTACATGCCAAACCATCTTAGCTGTTTTGTTTTTATGTCGTCGACAATAGAGTACTGTACCCCTATTAGCTCCCGGATTCTGGCGTTTCTTACTTTTTCCAGTTTTGACCTCCCTGCCGCTCTTCGCCAATAATCCATTTCAGTAGATTCCAACAACTTTTCTGTTCTTTGTATTATTGGCCATATTTCACACCCGTATGACGTAATTGGTTTAACGATTGTGTTGTATATATGATCTTTATTTTGTTTTGATATTTGTTGGTCGCACAATATGTTGTTCAGCAATGCTATTGATTTTCTTTCCAGGTTATTTCTTTCTCTTATCGCTTTATCTAGACTACCATGTTGTGTAACTGTTGTTCCTAGATATTTATAGCTACTGCAATATATTAATTCTTGTTCGTCTTCTAAAATTAAATTCTTCTGTTCCCCACCAATGCACATATACTCCCTTTTCTTTGTGTTTACTTCAAGGCTCCATAGCTTATATTCCTCTGTAAGTTTTCGTGTCATGTATTCCATGTCGTGGTAGTCCTGCGCTATCACGACTTGGTCGTCAGCGCAACACAGTGTATACACTGTGTTGTCAATTAGAGGTATCCCCATTTTTTGGCATTTCTTTTTCCAGGTTTTGAGGGCTTGTTCCAGGTATATTTTAAAAAGCGTCGATGAGAGACAACATCCCTGCTTCAGGCCCTTACTAACATTAAATTCTTTTCAGACTTTACTTTCAATTTTTACGTGCGCTTTCAATCCGTTGTATAAAGTCTTAACCGCTTCGATTAAAGTGGAGGCGATGTTTGTTCGTTGAAGTGCCAGCCAAAGTTTGGTGTGCGGAATACTGTCATACGCTTTCTTAAGGTCAACGTATAAACAATGCACTTCTTGGTTTACAGCAGTTTTCTTTTCAATGATTTGCGTCAAGCAAAATAAGTGATCTATGGTTGATCTCCCCGCCCGAAATCCAGCTTGTTCCTCTGCTTCCACGTCGGAGTATTGATGTTCAATTTTTTTCTTCAGAAGTTTTCCATACACTCTACTGATTGAACTCGTCACCGCAATTCCACGGTAATTGTCGCACTCAGTTGTTTTACCGTTAATATTATAAGGTTGAAATAAAACCGGGCTGTTAGGCCGTGGTCGGCTGCTGACAACTAGTGACATAGTCGGCTTACGTTTTAGTCAGAGCCGCAAAGCGACAGAGAACACACGTACGTCAGATCGTGGCTGAACAATACCCCGAGTAAGTTTGCCGGGTGTAAGCAACAGGCGGCCGGTAACACAAGGTTACCTACTCGTACATAACCTCGGCTACCGGTGGCTGGGAGTGAAACGTGGCTGGTTGCACACACATCGATTTCGATCGTACGGTAAAATATCGTACGATCGAATTCTTTTTAGTAGAACGAAGAAGAGCATGGGAGCTTGCACACGGTACGATCTCCACACGGCACGGCACGATCCCGTTTAGCTGCCGTCCATTGCCACTGCAAGAGACGGTCGCCGTGCCGTGTCCGTGAATTCAGTGGCGTACGTGACCCAATGCACGCTTGCACACTACACGATTTAAGTTCGTACGGTAAAAATCCGTCTTCATTTGACTTGTTGCTTCTGACCGACTGGAACCTATTTCATAAAAGTAAGTAATATTATTAGCAAATTTTATTAAAAAATTAGTTTTTTTGGTTTATAAACATTTCAATCGAACTCTTAAAATCCTTTACTAGTATTATTAGTTTAATAATGAGGAGGTTCTACCGACGTTACATGTAAACACGAGAATTTTTTTAACGGATAGTTAAAAGTGATTATTCTGTATAGTATTCAAATATTGATTTTAGTTTGTGATACGGTAGTTAATTAGTGTGTTATTTTTTTTAAGTATAGCTGAAAATATTGATAATGAAATCTTATTTCATTGGTACAAATAAGACCAATACTATGGGACAAAACACTAGACGTTTACAAAGACAGAAATGCTACCAGAAATGCATGGAAAGACGTCTGCTGTGAAATAAATACGGATTTTGAAGATATGGAGGACAAGGAAAAAATGAATTCAGTGAGTTTTCACATAATTTAATTTTTATATCTTCTATATCTGTACATATGTCAACAATTGGATTTCACTTTTAAGTCGTTCATGCAGTTCATCGAACGATGGTATTGACATTCGAAAATAGTTGAAGAACTTGTTCTCATCCTTTCGAAGTTCTTCTAAAAATGTGCGGAATGATCCTGCTTGTTCCCTTTCTCGTTAACTGGATGAACCCAGTAAGTTCGTTTAATCCTACGACTCCTGAGACGACGGTACACCAACCACACAGCAACAACACGTTTTGGATTCATTTTCCGTACAACTGTGAGTGATCTCGAGCTAAAACGACTGCACTCTACACGGAAAAAACCGTGGTGTGTGAAAGCAACGGACACACGATAAAATATCGTACGATATTTTACCGTACGATCGAAATCGATGTGTGTGCAACTAGCCTAAGGCAGGGCGGCCACCAGAAGCGGAGCGGAGCGGAGTGGAGTGAGGAGAAGCGACGTCGCTCGGCTCAACTCCCTCAGCTTTGCCTCGGCCGAGGTCCGTTTGGAAGCTGACTCCGCTTCCCCCACTACAACATCTTCCCAGTGACAACCATACGCAGTCAGTTACCAGCTAGCAATGGCAATATATACAAACAACGTTTTTCGAACAATGTATCTAATTCTTCAGGACAATGATTCTTGTTCAACAATTTTGTAACTTAATAATTGATTTCTGTAAATTTCAATTCTTGTAATTAATATATAAATAAAAAATCGGTATGGAGAACCATACATGACTTCCATATTCTAAGATTTATATTTAAAATCATTTTCGAAATGTAATATTACCATAGAAACTACTTCTTTCTACTTACTGCTTCAGCCTTAACCACAGTACTGTGGTCACTAACATATACCACCTCACGTTATCGCACTCGATTTTCACTGATGATGGAAGTCAATGGCATTGCCGAAACGTCTGGTTTTGTAGAAAACCTTGGACTACGGCCAAATATCCCGGGAAGGAATTTTAACAAAAACTACTTCTTTGTTGCCGATAACGTTGTACACATATATATAAAATATATGCATAAAATTAATGGCTTGTATAAGTTAATGATTGATCTCCATTAAGTAGTGCTCAAGTTTCCAAAGTTTTAATATTATGATGTCCGTAATTAAAACATCAGAGCAGGTTTAGTGTGAATGAGGGTACACTGTGGGCAAAAATTTTCAACATTTCCTATTGAGCGTTGCTTAGAGTAAAGCTGCGAATCTACAGTGTATGTTTCACAGAACAAACACGCGAAAAAGAAGGAGCGCTCCGAAGTCACTCATGGACCCTCAGCATCTTGCAGAGGGTTCATTCCCTAAAGACGAAAAGTCTGTCTATGAATCGTTCCTCTGTAAACACGTGCAGTTACATTGCCCAGCGATCCACAGGAAGCAAATTGATGTCCATTTTTTCGGCTTGCACGCGTTATGTTGGTGTGGGTTTCGGCACTTTCAATTTAAAAAGCGTGCAAATGTAAGAAAATAAACATGAGTGAGGCCAGAAATAACGTGAATTGTGTGTGTGTGTGTGTGTGTGTGTGTGTGTGTGTCTTACCTGCCTTTTATTGCTGTAGGCATAATAATAAAATGGAAACGTAAATATTACATAACTGAGATATGCTTACCTGCCACGAACGATATATTATTTTATACATGGAGGAGTTCAGTGACATACACACGTACAGAAGTCATCTTCAAAAATACTAGAAGTCGTCCACGCTTTTATGTTGGCAGTGTAACTTACAGGAAGTTTTTTGATGTTTTTAAAACATCTAGGATGCAAACTTTTCCCGATAACTAAAAGTTTCCTTTTTTCGGTTCCCGTTATGTTCGCACAAACAAAAACTAACTCTTTGTTTAGAGAGCTTCCCACCAACGCACTTTTCATTTGTAAATTTGAAAGTCTTATCTGGAGTTAATTTATAAAAAATTCCGGCTTCATGTCCATTAAAGATGTCTTCATCTTTATATGATCGTCTAATTTCTGGCCAAGTGTTATGCACCCAATCGCCTGTAACGTTCAGATCTACGCATTTTGCCTCACCAAAAAATTTTTGCAAAGGAAATCGAGTGTCGGGCCTTAAATCGATCTAGCCATCCGTTGGAGCACGCAAAATGGCTGGCGCCGGCAGTCCTGTTACAGTGCTTATCGCTTGCATACAATGTATGTCTGTAGCCATGGGCTAGCGCGCGCGCGCACATATATACGTTTATATGAAATTTAGAGTAAAATATCTGAGAAATATTTGACGCTATAACAGAGTAGTACAATATTTAGTGACGTTAAAACCGGGAATTTTTATAATGTTAAAGATATCAGTTTGACCGGACTTATGACAAAATAACGCTACACCAGAGTTGACGTAACAGCCGAGGCCGTAATAACCAAGTTCCACTGTATATATTAACATATTAACTCAAACATAATTTACATTAAAATGAAAAAATTATAATTTTATAAAATTATAATCTTTTGATTCTGTTTGAATTTGCGGCTGTTATCGTTTGCCATAGGAAATACCCTTGTTAAAACATAAAACGTTACAGGTAAACTACCCCTTTCCCTTAATCGATCTTCACCAAAAACAATTGGTCTTGAGAACTCTACAATTCAGGGCTGTATGCGAAACATTATTTGATTCTGTTTGAATTTGCGGCTGTTATCGTTTGCAAAAAAAAAAAATTTCCCTTGATAAAAAAAAACGTTTCAGGTAAACTACCCCTTTCCCTCAACCGATCTTTACCAAAAACAATATGTCGTGAGTACTCTACAAATCAGGGCTGTATGCAAAAAATTATTTGATTCTGTTTGAATTTGCGGCAGTTATCGTTTGCCATAGAAAAAAATCTACAGACACACAGACAGACAGACAGACACACACACAGACACTTTTCGGAAAACGACTTTTTTCATGTTTTGAGTGTAGTAGAATCAGAATCTGCAATAATCTCGAACACGATTTTTTTTTGCCATCATCATCCTTAAGGAATATGGAAGTAAAAATAAAATAATTTTGTTGCCAGGCAATAAAATTATAATTTTTTCATTTTAATGTAAATTATGTTTGAGTTAATATCTTTATATATACAGTGGAACTTGGTTATTACGGCCTCGGCTGTTACGTCAACTCTGGTGTAGCGTTATTTTGTCATAAGTCCGGTCAAACTGATATCTTTAACATTATAAAAATTCCCGGTTTTAACGTCACTAAATATTGTACTACTCTGTTATAGCGTCAAATATTTCTCAGATATTTTACTCTAAATTTCATATAAACGTATATATGTGCGCGCGCGCGCTAGCCCATGGCTACAGACATACATTGTATGCAAGCGATAAGCACTGTAACAGGACTGCCGGCGCCAGCCATTTTGCGTGCTCCAACGGATGGCTAGATCGATTTAAGGCCCGACACTCGATTTCCTTTGCAAAAATTTTTTGGTGAGGCAAAATGCGTAGATCTGAACGTTACAGGCGATTGGGTGCATAACACTTGGCCAGAAATTAGACGATCATATAAAGATGAAGACATCTTTAATGGACATGAAGCCGGAATTTTTTATAAATTAACTCCAGATAAGACTTTCAAATTTACAAATGAAAAGTGCGTTGGTGGGAAGCTCTCTAAACAAAGAGTTAGTTTTTGTTTGTGCGAACATGACGGGAACCGAAAAAAGGAAACTTTTAGTTATCGGGAAAAGTTTGCATCCTAGATGTTTTAAAAACATCAAAAAACTTCCTGTAAATTACACTGCCAACATAAAAGCGTGGATGACTTCTAGTATTTTTGAAGATGACTTCTGTACGTGTGTATGTCACTGAACTCCTCCATGTATAAAATAATATATCGTTCGTGGCAGGTAAGCATATCTCAGTTATGTAATATTTACGTTTCCATTTTATTATTATGCCTACAGCAATAAAAGGCAGGTAAGACACACACACACACACACACACAATTCACGTTATTTCTGGCCTCACTCATGTTTATTTTCTTACATTTGCACGCTTTTTAAATTGAAAGTGCCGAAACCCATACCAACATAAAGCGTGCAAGTCGAAAAAATGGACATCAATTTGCTTCCTGTGGATCGCTGGGCAATGTAACTGCACGTGTTTACAGAGGAACGATTCATAGACAGACTTTTCGTCTTTAGGGAATGAACCCTCTGCAAGATGCTGAGGGTCCATGAGTGACTTCGGAGCGCTCCTTCTTTTTCGCGTGTTTGTTCTGTGAAACATACACTGTAGATTCGCAGCTTTACTCTAAGCAACGCTCAATAGGAAATGTTGAAAATTTTTGTCCACAGTGTACCCTCATTCACACTAAACCTGCTCTGATGTTTTAATTACGGACATCATAATATTAAAACTTTGGAAACTTGAGCACTACTTAATGGAGATCAATCATTAACTTATACAAGCCATTAATTTTATGCATATATTTTATATATATGTGTACAACGTTATCGGCAACAAAGAAGTAGTTTTTGTTAAAATTCCTTCCCGGGATATTTGGCCGTAGTCCAAGGTTTTCTACAAAACCAGACGTTTCGGCAATGCCATTGACTTCCATCATCAGTGAAAATCGAGTGCGATAAATTGAGGTGGTATATGTTAGTGACCACAGTACTGTGGTTAAGGCTGAAGCAGTAAGTAGAAAGAAGTAGTTTCTATGGTAATATTACATTTCGAAAATGATTGTAAATATAAATCTTAGAATATGGAAGTCATGTATGGTTCTCCATACCGATATTTAACAGTTACCATTGTTTCAAAAAGTTTAAATAAATTTTCAAGTACTTTACTCTTGTTAAAACGTAAAAGGTTGCTGGTAAACTACCCCTTCCCCTTAACCGATCTTCACCAAAATCGAAAGTCCTTGAGACCTCTACAATTCAGGGACGTATGCAAAACATTATTTGATTCTGTTTGAATTTGCGGCTGTTATCGTTTGCCATAGAAAATACGCTTGACAAAAAAACGTTGCTGGTAAACTACCCCTTCCCCTCAACCGATCTTCACCAAAAACAATACGTCTTGAGTACTCTACAAATCAGGGCTGTATGCAGAAAATTATTTGATTCTGTTTGAATTTGCGGCTGTTATCGTTTGCCATAAAAAATACCCTTGTTAAAAAAACGTTGTAGGTAAACTACCCCATTCCCTTAACCGATCTCCACCAAAAACAATAGGTCTTGAGAACTCTACAATTTAGGGCTGTATGCAAATAATCTTTTGATTCTGTTTGAATTTGCGGCTGTTATCGTTTGCCATAGGAAATACCCTTGTTAAAACATAAAACGTTACTGGTAAACTACCCCTTTCCCTTAACCGATCTTCACCAAAAACAATAGATCTTGAGAACTCTACAATTCAGGGCTGTATGCGAAACATTATTTGATTCTGTTTGAATTTGCGGCTGTTATCGTTTGCCACAGAAAAAAAATCTACAGACACACAGACACATAGATAGACAGACAGACACACACACACAGACACTTTTCGGAAAACGACTTTTTTTCATGTTTTGAGTGTAGTAGAATCAGAATCTGCAATAATCTCGAACACGATTTTTTTTGCCATCACCATACTTCCATTCCTTAAGGAATATGGAAGTAAAATTACCTTAAACAAATTGGTAATTTCTTTTTTTAGTCTTATCGCCTTCCGATAATTAGTATCACATGCTGTTATATCACTATGAATAATATCGAGAAGTTCGTTAAACTGGTCGCGTGACATTCTGAAAACATTTTTAAATAGATCAGCGGTCAAATCATCAAAAAGAGTGTGAAATTCGCCGCAGTGATTTCGTCGTCTCAGATAAAGACTTTCCCTTGTCTTTCTTGCGCTTAGTAGCTAACACACTCCATACATGTTAAGTGAATTCAGTGTCTTAATCATCAGACTCCGAACTAAGCATCGACTATTCCATCTGTTTGGAATTTAGCACGTCTGACATCGCCGAGGTTATAAACGCAGCAAAAGTACACTCCGCTTTCTATTGCCGCCCCCTAAGTGACTCATCGCAACTCCACTGCGCTCCGCTCCGCACCTGGTGGCCTCCTAGCTTAAGCCGACTATGTCACTAGTTGTCAGCAGCCGACCACGGCCTAACAGCCCGGTTTTATCTCAACCTTATAATGTTGACACCAGTCGTGGATAATTATAAATTAATGATTATAACGAAATGAGTATAACGTAATATTTTCAATCATTTTCTTTTTTAGCCATCTAAGGACCACATGCCAATTTCAATTCTTTACGCTTTGTTCTTTTCTTTTTTCCAATATTCTTTCGTCTTCTCACTGTGTCTCTTCTTCCTGTCTTTAGTCCACTTTGAACCTACGTTTTTCTCTCTTTTACTCCGGACTTCTTCCATTTTTAACACTTTTGCCACAAAACCTCTCTTTCAATTACTTCTTCCGCGTGTATATTATTTTTTTCCAAATCCTTTTGGACTTCTTTAATCCAACTTGATGTTAACTTCTTCCCCCACAGATATCTGAAGATTTGCTTTGTCAACATATTGTCGTCCATTCTATATAAATGTCCAAAAAATAATAGTCTTCTTTTTCTCATTGCTTCTGTTATATTTTCTATACTTTTATACATTTTATCATTACTTCTTAATTTCCAACCTTCTGAAGTTTTTCGTGGGCCTAATATTTTCCTAATAATTTGTCTTTCCAATATTTCTAGTTTGTCTAAATTATAATTCAATGCTCGACATTCACTTGCATATAGGCATTCTGGCTTTACTACTGTACTGTAATGCCTTATTTTCGCATTTTTAGATATGCACTTTTTATTGCAAATATGTTTAGTTATACCATACGCCCTTTCCATCTTATGAATCCTTTCTTCTATAACAGATTTATCCAAGCCATTCTCTTGAATTATCTCTTTTAGATACTTAAATTTTCGAACCTTTTCGATACTTAAATTTTAATCATTTTTATCATTTATATATTTTATTTGAATGATTTTAGTGACGACACGTTACTTATTTTTCTACGAATTCTTACAATGTAATTATGATTAATTAGTCCATATCCTTAAACGTCAAGTCCATATCAGTCCAGGTTACAACATCAATTTCCTCTGTCCGATAGCTGTCGGAAATTAAGTAATTGAACATATAGGGTAAAAAACTACTAACAGTTGATGCTACGTAAAATCTCCATCAAAAATTAAAGATCCATATCTTTGAAAGACGCTATGCAGACTTAAAAGATATGATCGAAAAAACTCAAAGTGATTTGGACTCGCTCTGATGAATCCAGAGAACTGTACGCTAAAAAGGGTCTACATGTAGAGACTGTGTGCAAAGAATAAGACAGGCAGTTCGATAATACCGGAATGACGGCATTGAAAGTCTTGAATTATCAACCTCATGACTTGGGTATTGGAGTCTCGACAAAGATGAACAGGAGTCTGCGAGAAGCTGTCATCAGTTTTCACGAACTCTTCTTCTTTAATCATTTTTTTCGACCGGTTTTTTGGCCTACCTTTCATCCGAAAGTGTTGTGCCGCAGATTCTCTCACAGTCACGTGGGACCTACTCTTTCACGCTGAATCCAAACCGCATAGTTGGGGAGGGCTTATACTAGGATAACAATTTTGTCATCTCTATGCTTTGAAACAAGCTTTTAATCCGATACGATTTGTTTCTTCTTTTGATCAATTTCTTAATTTTTTCCAGTTCCATCATACTGTTTTTTTCTTTTTCCTTTACGATTCATAATCCACTACTATTCTATGATATTTTTTAAGCCTCTGATACATTTCATCTGATGATGGGCATACTCATCAAATTATTGAAAGTATAGCAAGTTTCGTTTCTGCCGACACCAGCGAGCTCGCGCTAACGTACAGTTACAACAACAGATACACAATGTAACATACAGTCGATTTATGTTATATAAAAAGATTTAAATTTAGCTTCATAATCGTATCATCATATCTAACAGTAGTATATTTGGTTAACTGTTCTATAAAACTTGACGTCGTTAGTAATATTATAAAGATATGTCTATAAAAAGCTCTGATTATTGTTTCGATCAAGGAACAAAAGCAATGTTCATTCTTCCTTCAAACTTAATCGCCATTCCTCTCTCTTTAAGACTTGCTCTTCAAGCAAACCTCTCTCCCTCATGGCCCTTCTGATATTGTCCCACGTTCTTCTGAGTTGTCGTTTTTCTTTCTTCTGGATGGCCTTCATTAACAAACTACTTTAGAAAGTCTATCATCCGCCATTCGCCGAACGTGCCCACATCATATCAATTAACGTCTTTCTATAGGCCTACTTTGTGTTATTGTGTCCTCGTAACATTCAGTCCTCGTAACATTTCTGATGGTATCATTTCGAACCATTTGGCCAGTCGTAATTTTCTAGCAGATCTCCTCAGGTCATCCATCTATACCGCTTCTAGCCTCCTTCTGTCCGAGACATTCAGCCGCCAAGCCTCTGCGCCATAAATATTTATACTTTTAATCCTATATCCTAAATTATTACAATATTATATCCTTAATTTTATATGTTCTTGCTCCACCACATTCCAGTCAATCTTTTAACCGCAATTCTTACATGCCGTTCATGTACTTTGATGCCGTTCGTGCACTTTAAAAATACGGCTGAAATATTTCTAAACAATATGAACATGTTACTAAAACTCTGAAAACCGTGTGAAAGTTCATTTGACTGTTTATAGTTGAGTTTAATTGATTCTTTTACTCGTTCCTAACTAATCTTGACGGGTTTAAAACGAGTGGCGGCGACTTAATTCCATAAAAAGCTCCGATTATTGTTTAAATCTAGGAAGAAAAAGCAATGTTCTTCCTGCTTAAATTAGTTTACAATAATAAGATATATGACAATGATAAAAAAATATACGTCTGGCTCCATTACAGACGTGCTGCAGTAGAGTTCGTATACAACTGAGAACCAACTAACAACAGCCCAGACGTATAAATCAGCTTTGAAGCATGCAATCGGAAACGCCCACTCTTCCTTAAGAGGATTAAACAGATAATATTTTCCCGATTTTATTCCAGCGGGTATTGCTAAAGCAACATCAGTTCGTCTATTTTATTTCGATTACCGCGCTGAAAAAAAAACCCCACTTCATTGACACAAGGATTAAACCCGAATTCTTGTATTGAATATCTGTGCTGTTTACATTTTGCATTTCTTTCCACCTCTGTTATTTTCTTAATTTTGGCAACTTTCTATTTTAAATTATACAGAATGTTTTTAAAACGTGGTGATAAACTTTGGGAAATAATTGACATCATTACACTGTAGGAAACATTAGGAACGTTTGCCGAAAACTTATTTTCCGTCTGTATGGCTCTATATGTGGGGGTTTTTATTGGCGGGGATCCCACAGCTATTGCCGCATCCCGCATCTCAGTTTCCATATCAACTTATTCTGTGTATCTTCATTCTTCAGATTCCTTTCTTCCATACTCCTTTCGATCCCTTCTATCCATTTTGATCTAGCTCTGCCTCTTTTTCTTCTGTTGCTTGGTCTGTATTTGAACACACGAGTATTCTTTCTTCACTCATTCTCATTAGGTGTCCATACCAGGAAAGCTGTTTACGTTTTATATCTTCTATTACAGTTTCTTTTCTATTTGTTCTTTCCCTTATTACGTCATTCCTTACACGTTCCAGACGAGAAACTCTGGAAGCTCGTCTAAGATAGTACATTTCTACAGCTTCAATCTTCCTGCTGTTCTTTTCGTTGATTGTCCAACATTCTGACCCATAGGTGGTAATTGGTCCAACAGTGGCTTCATAAATATTGATCTTTGTCGATAGCCCGATTTTGGTGGACCATAAAAGTGAGACTAATTGGCGTATGGTACATATGTGGTTTTATTTTAAACTATTTAGTGCTGAACGAAATAAGACATGAACTTAAAATTTTGTATACATAGTACGTTCCTCAACAAACCGAAGTATCTTAAAAACTTTTAAAACGGAGGCTCATTAAAATTTTTAATTCTAAACTCCACAAAACCAGTACTTATATACAAAAAGTGTCTCATTGCATTAAAAATCACCCCTTTTACTCGTAACCCAATTAATTGTACTTTGTTTATGGAGTTTGGATATAAAACAACAGAAATATCAAATTTATTTCCCACTAAAATATTTGGCCTATTTTTCTCGTAAGAACCACAATTTGTATTTACATTATTTTACCATGATTAGTAGCATGAATAATTGTTTGAAGTCGCTTTAAATTATTTACCACGATTTATTAATTTTTAGTTCTATTGAATAATACTTCATTTAGCAAACATGGCAACTCTTGTCTCATATTTAAGCCTAGCAAATAGATTAAATATGTATGCCATTGTCAATATTTTTAAAAAGAGAAATAAATAAATAATTAAATATTTATTTTGTTTTGCATTCAAAAAGCGGGAAAAATAAGCCTACAGGGCGGAAAGTTTTCACTCTATCCGTTGGAAGGCTTCGGAGGAGATGGAAAAATACCCTTTAAATTTGTAAAAGCCCAAATGGCAAATCGCTCTTACTGTACAATAAGACGACAAACTGATTGACTATTTAAGTGTACAGAAGACATAATAAATTGAGACTGAGAACGTAACCAACACGTATTAGGCTTCCAGAGACGAGAACATTGTATCGGTCACCGACCTACTGCCCGCTTATACATTCCTAAGACTTTATACAAAATACTGATAGGTTTTTATTTCCTAAACATTGAACGAGCGAAGTCAGTTCTCAGTTTTAACTCAATCGTTTGGTATTTGTCTGTCTGTCTGTCTGTTTGGGTTATGTCTCACGATAACTTAATCTAACCTTTAACTCTGATTGAGATATTATGTTCAAAAATTATTTAATAAAGGAAACCAGTACCCGATGAATATTTACAATGTCGCTTAGTAGGAATATACTTCATTTAATTTTAGTACGTAGGCTTTCACGGCCGGTGTCACTATAATTATTTAAAACTTCCGGGCTGAAAGGCCGTTTTCCATGGCCAATCAGAGTGGAGAATGATGAGCTGGCTTCTCATTGGTCCGCGTTATACACCTTAAGCGGCCAAAAAGTTATAAATAGAAACAGCGTAGCCTTCTCTCACTGTTGCCTGTTCCCAGTTCATTGGGAGACTTGTTCGGCATACCACATGTTTCGAACATTTTTTGCTACTGAAGATGGGCACCGGTGGTGTGGCCGAAACGTCTAGCTGCAGAACATCAAGCATTCGACCACGGCCTTTCAGCCCGGAAGTTTTAAATAATTATACTTCATTTAACATTTAACATGAACCTCTACGAAATCGTAATAACCGTTAACTAACAAACTGTCGCTCTGTAAATAATATTTACCTACACTTCTTCTATTTCAAATATAACAAAAATAAAATAGGGCAGAAGAAACCTAACCTAACCTAACAAAAATATTGGATGAAAGAAGTTACTCGCACAAATGAAAAGTTGCAGAATTACAATCTCATCGAAGTTCAGAATAGAAACGTTTCTAAATGACAGATTCGGTCAGTAAGTGAAAGTGCGAGGCGCAATTGACCTCGTAAAAAAAAAATAATTTAAAAAATTAAAAAACACGACTGCCAAAAAAATAAATGAATAAATAAAAAATAAATTGATGAAAACAATAAATAAAAAAACTAAATAAAAATAATATTTAGTAAAAATCACAAAATCTAAATAAAGTCGATTTAAAAAGCCAAAAACAAGGTATTGAAATTCAGCTCTGATCAGATTTAACGAAAATGTTATGAATGATTAAACGCATAGTAATTTTATTAGATTTAAATTACTTTTCGATGTTGAATATATATCAATGCATCATATGAAGACTACAATTATAAAAAATATTGCTGATAAAATTTTGCTCTTCAATTTTAATTTTCAATGCAGTCGGGGGCTGTTTCTAAATAGATTTGTTCTTTTCATTAAACAGCCCCCGACTGCATTGAAAATTAAAATTGAAGAGCAAAATTTTATCAGCAATATTTTTTATAATTGTAGTCTTCATATGATGCATTGATATATATTCAACATCGAAAAGTAATTTAAATCTAATAAAATTACTATGCGTTTAATCATTCATAACATTTTCGTTAAATCTGATCAGAGCTGAATTTCAATACCTTGTTTTTGGCTTTTTAAATCGACTTTATTTAGATTTTGTGATTTTTACTAAATATTATTTTTATTTAGTTTTTTTATTTATTGTTTTTATCAATTTATTTTTTATTTATTCATTTATTTTTTTGGCAGTCATGTTTTTTAATTTTTTAAATTATTTTTTTTATTTTATTCCTTTTTGTGTTTAAAAAGAGTATGATGGGAATGTGCAGTGTGTGCGTGCGTTGTGTGAAGTGCAAAAAATTTTCAATTTTTACATAGTTTTATTTAGAAACTTTATTATGTACATAGTATAATTAGCGTATGAACTTATAAACTTATAAATATAGTATAACTTTATTTTATATACTATTATATAACTAGTATAATACAAACATTTCGATAAATTGTTTTATAAATTATATAATTAACTAAATAATTTCATTTATTAGAAGTGATAAAGAAAAAGCTTTGGTCTACAGATTTCTGAGTCGATTTAATTCCTCAAGTGAGTTTTTATCGTGCGGTTCATGCAACAATTTTCGTGGATCCAGACAACTTATTGCTAATCCCTCTAATGTTTTCACACGACTTAGTGCGACGTATGCCTGACCCTTGGCAAAAATATTACTACTCAAATCAATGACTGCTTTGTCTAAAGTAGTGCCTTGGAGTTTATGTACTGTTATACAGCCCAACACAATATTAATGGCAGCATACGTCGTTCTACTTTGCCCTGGCCTTGCAAAGCATCATATTCAACAGTGGTGGGCTCTATCTTTACTCCAATACCAGCAGTATTTCCCCTAATTGATCTGTCATCAAATTCTACAAACGGCTTGTGGAAGCTCACCAGGTTGAAGCTGATCTCGACGTAGTGCAGGCCACTCGATTTTTCTAATGATGCAAAAACAGGTAAAAACGTTGTTTCGTCGCAACTGACCGAGACCGCTTTTTAAACGCATCAACCGATTCTCGTAAAACCTGGGAAGCGTGTCCATACTTTTACCGTACACAACCCTCTTTGTTTACGTAAATAACCATATACACCCCTTTAAATAGGCGAGGAAGCTCAAAATTGTCAAAAAAACCGCAATACCCCATGTGTGGTATCAAATTAAAGGGAATTTTAACCATATTCTGAATACAGTGTTTATTTTTTAAAATTTCAAAAGTTTTGGACGTCATAGCCTAAAACAGTGGTGATAATTTTGATAATATTGCAGAACTTCGTGTGAGGTATCAAATTAAATAGAATTATAACTAACGTCTGAATGTATTGTTAAGTTTTGAAAATTTAAAACGTTTGGTACCACAGGGCCCCAAACAAGGTTACAAATTGAAAAGACTGTGGAAATGCTGGAGACTGTTAGACTGAAATGAATTGTAACTCAATTCCGATTGTTTAAAATTTCTAGGCTGTTGTGTGTGATTGTGTGTTCTACAGTTCTTATGTTACAAAATAAATAGTAAAGTAATTGTAATTTTTGTGACTTTTTCCGTATTTGGAAAACTATGTACTATCGATATTTTAAAATAATAATAATAATAAATAACGTACTTCATTAAACTGTGAGCGAATTCTGTAGCTCAGCTAGCATACTAGTTATTAATTACTTGTATTAACATAAGAATAAGCAAAACGCATTACGCAGCCGGAGACGGGTTCTTTTTAAATCGGTCACCGACCAATTGCCTACTTGCACGTTCAGCATGAATTTTTAAGAACTTATAAAAATAATAATATGTTTTAGTTTCCTAAACATTTATAATTT
This sequence comes from Magicicada septendecula, assembly GCA_034769895.1. Taxonomy (NCBI): domain Eukaryota; kingdom Metazoa; phylum Arthropoda; class Insecta; order Hemiptera; family Cicadidae; genus Magicicada; species Magicicada septendecula. Next base: position 418,826,074 of record CM068374.1, on the reverse strand, counting down.
TACTTAAGTAATAAACGTGTCGGAAGCTCCGTGCTCTGACTGGTAGTAAGCATTGTTACATCGCGCGGATACTCAGGTCTATAATTACGTTATGCTAACATAATGGAAAACTGCAATTTGTATCAGCTGTCGTCATTAATACTGGCGGCATCAGAGTGAGCATAAAAAAGACTTAACAAACTGTTGTAATTAGCGTCTGTTTTGCCGCTCGTTAATATCGTTGCACCAGTCTCCGCGGTATTTAATCATATATTTCCTGTTCAATAAAACCATCTCGCACTCGTGTTTATGTAGGTCAAGGGGTTTAGGTCATACGGCGCGTCGGTCTCTGTACAAAGGTCGGCCCCGATTTCTGCTCATCCTTATTCAACAACACGTCTGCCTCTGCCGTATCAATTTTACATAAAATGTAAAAACACTTCCACATCAAGATACATTATATACGATCTCCAGTTCGCAGTAAGTTAATTAATTACCTTAATCTAATCCGCCTTGTGACTTATTATGCCTACTAGTGTGGTATGGACTTTTTCCATCACTGCTTCTTTACTTCCAAGTTCCATAAGGAAATGGAAGTATGGTGACGGCGAAAAAAAATCGTGTTCGAGATAAGAGCTGATTCTGATTGTACTACCCTCAAAACATGAAAAAAAGTCATTTTTCGAAAAGTGTCTGTGTGTCTGTGTCTGTCTGTGTGTGTGTGTGTCTGTCTGTATATAGATTTGTTTTCTATGGCAAACGATAACAGCCGCAAATTCAAACAGAATCAAATAAATTTTTCCATATGTGTCTGAATTGTAGAGGACTCAAGGTCTACTGATTTTGGTGACGATCGGTTTAGGGGAAGGGGTAGTTTACCCTCAACGTTTTATGTTTTAACAAGAGTAAAGTACTTAATTTTAATAACTAAAGTATCCTGAAAAGAAGGTCATAATAATCTTCTTTAGAATGGTAGATGAAATATCTATAAATGAAAAGGGTAGTTGAAGGGTGACGGGGTAATTTTCTATAAATTAAAATGACAGTTGAAGGGGTAGGGGATAATTTGTTATATGTGTACTACGTTATCGGCAACAAAGAAGTAGTTTGTTGTTAAAATTCCTTCCCGGGCTGTTTGGGCGTGGTCCAATGTTTTGTGCAAAACCAGACCTTTCGGCACTGCCATCATCAGTGAAAGTCGAGTCCGCTAACTTGAGGTGGTATACGTTAGTGACTACAGTATTTCTGAAGAAAGAAGTAGTTTCTATGGAAATATTTCATTTTGAAAATGATTTTAAATATACATCTTAGAGCATGGAAGTCATGTATGGTTCTCCATACCGATATTAGAGCATGGAAGTCATGTATGGTTCTCCATACCGATATTAGAGCATGGAAGTCATGTATGGTTCTCCATACCGATATTAGAGCATGGAAGTCATGTATGGTTCTCCATACCGATATTAGAGCATGGAAGTCATGTATGGTTCTCCATACCGATATTAGAGCATGGAAGTCGTGTATGGTTCTCCATACCGATATTAGAGCATGGAAGTCATGTATGGTTCTCCATACCGATATTAGGGCATGGAAGTGACGTGTGGTTCTCCATACCGATATTAGAGCATGGAAGTCATGTATGGTACTCCATACCGATATTAGAGCATGGAAGTCACGTATGGTTCTCCATACCGATATTAGAGCATGGAAGTCACGTATGGTTCTCCATACCGATATTAGGGCATGGAAGTGACGTGTGGTTCTCCATACCGATATTAGAGCATGGAAGTCATATATGGTTCTCCATACCGATATTAGAGCATGGAAGTCACGTATGGTTCTCCATACAGATATTAGAGCATGGAAGTCATGTATGGTTCTCCATACCGATATTAGAGCATGGAAGTCATGTATGGTTCTCCATACCGATATTAGAGCATGGAAGTCATGTATGGTTCTCCATACCGATATTTATATAAAGCGAGGTTTCAGCTACACAACAAAACGGTAGCCGTCTGCGGGCAATAATAAAACATTACAAATTCAAGATAAACAATTCCCTGTCCATGAATATACAGTGGAAGCCTATTTGTAAACACCCCGCAGATCGAATGACGCACACGTCACACAGTTGGTTATTTTATGGGCCTAAGCATGCCCCCTTCTTAAGGCTATCCTTAAGTGTTTTCTTGAGTAATCCTGTAATTCTCTTGTGTTCTTTGCCTTAAGTCTGGCCGTTGAAAAACCTCTTCCCATTTCCAGAGCACTCTTTCATCTCTCGCCATCACCTCTTCTTCGATTCCGTTATGCATTCCCAGTTTGCATCAAATATGTTGTATAACACGGTGTTCATTAAGTTTTTCTGAGCCTATAACCAGTGCCATCCCACCTCCGAACTTGTCCGTTCTCTGTAAGATCAGTAAGTTTTTTTTCTTCTAGCTATTACGTCTTGTTTACTTGCATCAATGCGCGCTGAACGTTGCCGTTTTTCATGGCTAATTCTAGCGTTTCACATATAAATAGAAAGACACGCTCCGATTGTGTAAAATGATTCGTTTACGGGAAAACATTTGTTCGCTCCATAATTGTGAACTCTTATCTCAACTTACCGAGTTGTCTTACACAACGTCGTTTAGTATAAATCTGTATCCTTTGTCTTTTCAAGACATAAAGGTTGCCAAGTACTACAATTTTCCGTCATATACGGTAACTTTTGCGGTGTCTCGATAACAATCGTTCCTTGCGTTGAGCTAGTAACTGTGAAGAACATATTTCACCCTTGTCTTACTCGTTACCTCATTACAGTATGAAGATCTTACTAGGTTTCGGTGACTATAACAACAATTATATAGATCTGAGTTTGTCTATATGTTTCCTGTATGATTTTTATTAGATGTATTACTAAAATAAATAATATCTTTAATATTTATAATAACTTTACCTCAAGAAGTTTTTTTCGTTATTTGGAACATGTTTCGGGAAACTTATTGTTCCCATCCGCGGGCTTCTTAATTTTGAATCTTGTGGAGTATTTGTGTGATGGTTGCTTGTTGTTATGGTTTCCTGTTGGTTTTTGGTATTTTAAACTGGTATTATTGTGTGTGGTTGTGGTGTATATAATAGTATATTGTGTATTTTTGATGTTGAGTGCTTTGAAAATTGTCTTATGTTTTGTATTGATTTATATTTGTTCAGGTATTAGTTTGTTTGTGTTTGTATATTTGTAAATTTTCCCATATGTTAAATATTAACATTTTTCTCTTAATTTATATATATTTATTTATCTCTTTATAAAGAGATAGAATTAAAATAAATAAGTACAATAATTTCTTCTAACCGGTCTCCACGTTTTAATTATGGCTGTTAGTAAACACAAAGGAAAGTTAAAAAATATTATACGAGAAGCAGAATGGAAATCTAATTGTAAACAACCACGCAGAAATTTAGAAATCAAATATGTTTCGATGAAAGGACATTGCATTTCTAGTAGCAGTTTTATGATTAACACTATCGTAAAGTTTACATTGAGCGTTGAGAAAAGAAGAAAGAACGCTGAGATTAGGTTAGCAAAGAAGAAAGACAAGTTGGCTTGCGCAGTGGATGAGACAAGACAGTCGGCCGAAGGTGAACTGGACGGAACGTTGAGTCGCCTAATAAAGAGGTGAAAAGTCGTGGTACAGCAGAGTGGATTTCATTAAGTTTCAATGAGGATGTGTAGACAGTAGGCGGCTTATCTGATCGTAACCGACAAGCATAGCGAGCTGCCATGAGAGGAACTGTCAAGAACAGACAGAACACAATAATTTATTGATTGACTGAATTTAGTGATAATACTCGTATAGGTAAGGGAACATTCTCTTAGCCATAGAGTAGCGGTTCAGGTCAACGTGACACACAACACCGCGCCGTGACGTCATGACAAGCTGTAGATTCGGAACCCACAAAACCGAGATTGGCGACATCATCGAATATCATTTTCTGGTATTATATGTTAAAATGCTGAAACAGAGAGCAACTACAACTGATAAAATGACTGTAGAGAGCATCCAAGATCTACAAAAGATTCTTGACACAATGGATCAAGTAAAGAAGAATGAATTCAATAAGAAAATAAATAAACAAAAGACCAAAGTCCTAGTCTGTAGTCGGAAGGAAGAAGATCCAGTCAGAATAACTCTTGGAAATAAGGTCCTCTAGCCAGTTAAAGAATGTAACTATCTAGGAAGTAAAATAACAAGTGATGGACGTAGTAGTAAGGAAACTATAAGCAGAATTAGCCAGGCTAAAATTGTTTTCAACAAACAAAAAAACCTCTTCACTTCAAACTCTATCAGCTTAAAAATAAGGAAGACTATAGTAAAGACATACGCCTATAGTGTTGCCCTAAACGGTAGTCAATCTTGGACAATTGGAGAAAGTGACAAGAAAAGACTCCAAGCATTGACCTGGTGCTACAGAAGAATATTCAAGATAAGGTGGAGGGAGAAGATAACGAATGAGGAAGTCTTTAGAAGAGCGCAGGAGGAGAAGAGCTTTCTGCGAAATTTGAAAGCCAGAAGAGCGTAATACTAGTTTATAGGGCATAATGCTAAGTTGGTTAAGAGAATAACGGAAGGAACAATATTGAAGGACGACCCCGTTTAAACTACATGAAACAGCTTATGGTCGATATGAACTGCACATCATATTGTGAGTTGAAAAGAAAAGCAGAGAAGCGTGAAGAATGGTGAGCTGCTGCCAACCAGCCTATTGACTGCTAACCTAGAAGAGAGAGAAGATGTTAAAATAATTGTATTTTTTAAATAGTCTATAGCGTGTAAACGTTCGTTATATCTATACAAAGGAGGCAGAGAAGCTACAGTGATAATTAATTATGAGTTGAGTGAACCGGAGGGAGACAGGCAGAGTGGCAACGACTGTGGAGAGTACAACAAACAGCACAACAGGTAACAATTAGTACGGTGTATATTGGTGCTGGCTTAGTGATGTTATCAATCTTCTTCGAGACGAGTGCGCCAAACACACGACCACCACTTGTTGTGGCAAATGGATTCCACCCGTGTTTGTTTGCCTATGTTAAAACAACGAGCCATATTAATGACACCCACAGTGCGTGTTGGAAGATGGGACGGATTCTCTACCAAACATTGTGTATTATGGAAATGAATAAAGTGTCTTAAACAAAGCCCATCTCTTGTTAGATAAAGGAAATAAGTATTTTTATCTTAATATGTTTTTACTGCACTTACATGTTTCCGTCCAACTAACACTTTGAATTTCAAAAAATGAACTGAAGTCAGACTAATACTTAAATTAATATTTCGTGTAGCACCGCCAAACTCTATGGTCTGTCAGTCCACAAATATTACCGTTATGACCTATTTACTAGATTATTATTATTATTGGATCCTTCAGTCTTTCGACTGGTTTGTACCCTCCCCGTACATACCCGTGGTGCGTGTGTTACGGAGTCTCCCACAAGTATATGGGACCTACAGTTTAACGCCGGATCCAAACGGCATAGTTGGGGAGGGCTTATACTAGGCAGAATAACTCTTGCTGGTTTGCCACTGCCTCGCAAAGGGGAACGATACCGGCGGGAATCGAACCCGCCCCGACAGCGTAGCAGCACCACACGCTAGCCACTACACCACGACCGCTCATTTATTACTAAATTAAATAAAGATAAAATGAAATAAATAATTTTTAAATATATTTGAAAAGTGTAATATTCCAACGTTCAGGTGAAAAATAACAAAAGACCCTATGTGACTCTCAGCACGCGGCAACTCCCGAAGCTGTTCCAGACATTTACGGATCATTCTGCGCGGCAAAATTACGTAACGGCCCTTCCAGACGATCGACCCTAATAAATACTGGGTTTCGAAGGAGCCCGTTCACTTTAGACCTGGAGTAATTAGGCTGCGGTTGGAAGTTATTGTAATGTTATTGTAAGGCTGCGGTTTAGTGAGAGGTAATTACAGTTACTATTAGTGAAAAACTGTAATACGTTGACATTTATTGTTGTGTTTTGGACAAATTTAACTTGAATTATTGTATAAAAGTGCCTTTGTTCATTTCTAACTGTTGTTTGTGTCTAATTAAAGTTTGTAATCAGCAACTACATTGTTGTCAGCTATTATGTTTCCACAGTATAACACGACGATCAGTAAGACCGTCGTAAGAATTTCAATTTCACAATTATTTGCAAAAGATTGTTCATGAAGCTTTAAGTTCTCTTTCTGCAGTTCCAAAGTATAAGAACTTTGTCTCTGTTAACTTTAAAATGCATCTTCTTCCTAAAAGTTCTAAAACTTCTCTTTTCTACAGGATTGTAGCTTAGGACAGTCGCGCCGTTTGTGAATATTCTTTTCCACCCGTGTCATAGAGTTTATTTTCTATTGATACCCAGTTCACTTTGTATGTTAACGTTTCTCAGAACGTTCTTCCTTTCAGTTCGAAAGAATGACATTTCTGAAGTCTATGTTTTAGTTTCTTGCTTCCCGGTGAGTGTTCAATTTACACATGACTGTAGCAAAACCAGTTCTCTTATGCTTTTCCAAAATATAGTTTTATTGAAATCAATAATTTTATTCTCCCTGACTTTACCTTTTGAATGTGGGTAATTTGTCGTGACCGGGCGCTGTCAACTGCGGGTAACACACTATAAACACCACCTAACTTGGCTCACTCTTTCTTTTAGAACGTAAGTCGCCTAAAAAAAAAAATAAATTATTGATAATTCCTAGTGGAGAAATATTTTGTGAGATTCTGTCATTCATTACATATAATTTTAAAATAATTGTATCGGTGTTTAATAAAATTTTTATTTTTATCATCGCACTTGTATGGGGCCAGTACAGCTAGTTAATACACATATACGCATATTAATGTGTATCATCATCATCTTCTTCTTCATCATTATCATCTTCAAGGATTAAACCAAGAATGATTTGTTCCGGTCTCAAACAGGCAAAGTCTAGAGCCGGTCACTCCAGCGCTTCCTCGGACAAACACCTCTCCGTCCCCTCGGCTTATGGTTTCATAGTTGTTTGGGGATGCAGTCATCCATTCGGCAAAGATGTTCTCACCAATACAGGTGTTACTGGGTGATCCTGTCGAGTATACTCATAATATTCAGTTGCTGCCGTATATCTGTGTTTCTTCTATGATCATGGAGAGTATATCCTGCCACGTGCCTGAGAAATCTCATTTCAGCCGCTTGGATGCGACTGGCCTGACCTTTCGTTAAAGTCCAATTCTTAAACCCATAAAGAAGTGTGGGAAGAGCCAACACCTTGTCGAATTTTAGGCGTGTTCCTTTGCTTGTTCGCCTAATGGTCCCGCACATAAGGTTGAACTTATGCAACTTATTCACAACGTCGTTGCTTGCATTATAAGACACACTGCAGGCCAGGTATTCAAAATTGCTAATATATATATATATATATATATAATATGTATTTAATATGTAAGGAATATTAAATTTTTATCTCATTAATGTAAGAATGTAATATGTGTATATGTACATGTAATAGTTAATGTCGCAAACAGAAATTCTACTGTAAAAAGTAGAATTGCACAAGCAACTGGAACATTTTTCGCGGCGATAAGACCTCTTCTGAAAACAAAATATGTGTCTCGGAATTTTTCCTAAATTTTCACTCACCAATACCATGGTGGCTGTTTCTTATGGGACGAAAGTTGCGCATGCACAAAATTTCACTGTAATAAAATTAAGAAAAAAATGTTATTACATTTACAAGTTTTAAGGCTTTGGTCTGAAAATTGTTAAAGTTGTCGGTTCGAATTTACGTCTAAGAACATCCACAAACTTAAAGGGACCATGGTCAGTTGCGACGCAATCGTATAAAACCCGGACCCGGTCAGTTGCGATCGATGTGGAAATTTCAACCCGGTCAGTTGTGATCAAAGCTATTTTCATGTTATTATAATAATACAGAATTTACCATTATAATTCTATTAATTCCTAGCCTAACCTCACCTAGCCTAACCTAACCAAACCTAACCTAACCTAACCCAACGTAACCTGACCTGACCTGACATAACCTAGCAAAAATATTGGAAGAAATAGGTTACTCATACAAATGCAAAGTTGCAGAATTGAAGTTTCATCGAAGGTCAGAATAGAAACGTTTCTAAATGACAGATTCGGTCAGTAAATGAAAGTTTGGGGCGCAATTAACGGTGTAAGAACAGGTAAAAACGTTGTTTCGTCCCAACTGACCGAGACCGACTTATCGAAACACGGTGGTAAAAGAATTTTTTAAATCGGATGAATAGTTTTTAAAATTATCTCGGCCAATGGATCAAACAAATAAATTTACCTCTTTATAATAGCATAATGTATAGATAATTGATTCCATAGTTTATAGTTCCTGTCAAATTTTGCGATGTAAATAGATTGTTTATTAGCTGTTCATTGTTTATTTTCTCTTAATAAATAGAAAGCAAGTAGACAGACAAACAGAGATAAACAGATATACAGACAACAAGAGTATGATGTATGTGTATGTGTTAAGTCGTTATTTATTTTGATATAAATTTAAATTGCATAAACAATCCTGTAATTCCCTCTAAATTACTTTGAGGATTAAGACAAGTGCAGCATTGAAGCGATCCTCACTGAGCCGACGTTTGCAAACAAGCGCCGTCCTACTTAGCAGTTCTCTTGTCGCGTTTGTCTTACTGTTACTAATAAATACTAGATAAATTAACAGTAATTGTCGCCAAGATACTGACACACTCTGTCTCAATCTGTCTATGTCTCTCTGTATATATCTGTCTCTCCCTCTCACTCCCTCTCTCTCTCTTTCGCTCACGCTCTTCATTTCGTCCATTTCGTCTCGGCTTAACTTCTTCACAAAATTTTCACTTTGACTTTGTGATACGTGTTTTCGTACTAGTGTTCTCCCCGAGCTGCAGAACAAATTTTTTTTCTATTTATATCGGTCACATGCCAATTTCAATTCTTTATTCCTTGTTCTTTTCTTTCTCTCCAATATTCTTTCATCTTTCTACTATGTTTCTTATTCCTAATTTCAGTCGACTTTGAATCTCTTACCCTGTAATCCTCCCATTTTTAACACTTTTGCCTTAAAAATTGTCTTTCAATTGCTTCTTGTGCGTTTATATTATTTTTCTAAATCCGTATTGACTTCTTTAATCCAACTTGATTTTGACTTCTTTCCCCACAGATATTTGAAGATCTGTTTTGTCAACCTATTATCGTCCATTCTATATAAATGTCCAAAAAATATTAGTTCTCTTCTTCTCACTGTTCCTGTTATATTTTCTATGCTTTGATATATTTCATTATTACTTCTTAATTTCCAACCTTCTGAAGTTTTTCGTGAGCCTAATATTTTCCTAATAATTCGTCTTTAAAATATTTCTACTTTGTCTAAATTATAACTCAATGCTAGACATTCACTTGCATACAGGCAATCTGGCTTTACTAAATTAATTTTTTGTAACAGATAATTTTTAAATTATCATAAAAATTACGAAAATCCCGATTACCCTACTATTTATTGTTCGACAAAGAAACAAGTGTAGAGCAATCATACAATAATCGCTAAACAAGTGTAGAGCAATCATACAATAATCGCTAAAAATTGCAAACAATCGGATTTGTGTTAAAATTCCCTTTGTCTGACACCCGGCTAGATTTTTACAATTTTTGTATAATATTTACCTTATTTCTTCCGTCGTGTGACTTCGTTTTGCGTTTCGAGACATATGTCTCGTCATCAGAAATAAATAAAATAAAATAAAATAAATAAATTATTTTTATTTAATTTTTTTAATTTTTTTTTGTTTTATTTTTTTTTTATTTTATTTTATTTTTTATTTATTTTTTTTATTTTTTTCTGATGAGACATACCCTATGTCTCGAAACGCGTAAAATTAAATCAAAACGCAAATGAAGTCACACGACGGAAGAAATAAGGTAAATATTATACAGATTTTGTCAATAAGTGACTTGGATACCATTTCAAACATGTCTTTTTTACAATTTTTTAAATTCTTGTTCCTATTTTCGACATTTTGTGTAGTCAAAGTAATTTAAAATTTCTAAAACTGTAAACTATATTTAGATGTTAGTTAAAATTGTCTTTTGTTTGTTATCCTACGTGGAATAAATTATGTCATCAAACTTTAGTCCTTTTTTTATGACCCGGAGTGCAAAAATTTGAAATTTTCTAAACTTGACACTACGTTTACATTTTAGTTAAAATCATCTTTATGTTTATACGCCATATGAATTTTTATGATTTTATCGAAATTTTCACCTACTGTTTTAGCCCCGTCATCCTAAAATATTGAAATTTTTAAATATGAAATATTTCTTTCAGTTTTTTGTTGATGAGCAGAGGCTGTAAAGCATAACAACTTCTATTGCCCGCCAAAATCCTAGCATTTATATCTTCCTCTGTATCATTTTGTACACTTATTATCAATCTCAAATATTTAAACCCGTTGTGTTCCATCAGAAATAAATTCATTTACACGTAATTATTGAAGAAGTATGTTATGCCTACTTGTCCTCATATACTTTGTTTTGGAGAAATTAATTTTAAGTTATAAGCTTTCCGATCTTTCCACATTACTTGTGTTACTACCTGACTACCTGTAATTAGCAGCAACTGGAAAAAAAAGTAGGCGGCCATCAAAACATTCGTGAGAAGACAGTAATGGGGTGCCGGTAATTGAGAGAACAAGAAAGTTGGAGAAATAGGCTGAAATGGAAGCTTAGACTCAGAGTAATGGGGGAAGGTATAGGTTAGTTTTCATACAGGCCTATAGTTTATGGTACTGCTTTAGACTGAACTCTGTGTCCCTGACAGGCCTGTAAAATAGATGGGGAGTGTAGACACGTGCACATGCAGAGGTGTAATCAAACAGCGACTACTGAGAAATACCGATTCACATAACATTATCTAAACTCACTCAGCGCCCACTTTTCTCTCATCTAAAAGAAATATGTTTCTCCCAGATTCGCGAAAACTTTTAATTTGTACAAGGTATATGCAACACATTACTACAATTTCTGGTTTTTTAATTGAGACTTTCCTTTTACTTTTACATTTCTTCGACTTGAAACCCACAATTTTAAGCACTCGCGTTAATGATTTAGCGCCCCATGGAAAATGAATTCTTTCTTACACGATAGGTAGGAGTTTTTTAACAGTGTGCACAACGTTTTGATTTTTAACAAACATCATGAACAACATTTCTTACTACACACTTATCGAAATCATTAAGAAAAAGTTTCCTTTTCTCACATGTTTTACGTTTTTTCCCTTGTGTGGAGAGTTTTCCTTTTGAACTGCATTCCCTTTCCTTACTCAAGAATTTAACGAAGCCTTCATATTTATTACAGTAATACACAACTGGTTTTGTGGCTTGATTTAGTGGGTATGTCAGTGAGTTTCGTTGTTTTTCTTCGCCACATTTTTCAATTACCTTACTAATTATTTCGGGACCTTCACTATAAACAAAGAAACTTCTTTTTCTGTTTTCCGACGACCCGTAAAGACACATTGTGAATAGACAGCTACAAATAAACAAATAACACGATAATTCACTCGCTAACTGAAAATAACTAAAAGTACACTAATCCGAAATGACAGTTCACAGATTCGTATTTTTAATGTTACTGTAACACAACTATTAGAAAAGTAGTAAGTTGTAAACACAAAACCAATAATACGTAGTCTTTTAACGCAGTTAATACCGCAAAGGTGAAAATTACAAATTACCGCGACTGCAGTAAAATTACAAAGTGTTTAATGTCTGATTGACTTTGTGAGTGGACGCCAGTCCGACTGTGAACAGGGTATGGCAGCTGTCATGAATCATTGTCCTTGACAAACTAACGCTACTAACACAAACACACTCACTTATACTTTATTCCCTGCATCAGAGACACAGAGTTCAGTCTCATACAGTACTTGGTAAACAAGGTTCTTCATAACAGGGGTTTCAGATAGACAATGCGTTCCAATCTGGTCTGATGACAACAGGTCTAATATGTTCAAATTTGTATCAGAGGTGTTTGTGTTAATTTACATTTTTCCTTCTTCTCTATTACCTAACCGCGTATCATTTTATTATTTCATGTTTTTTTCTTCTAATAATAGATTAAGTCACTTTGGATTATATGAGTATACTCATATTTTGATATTACGAGTATACACGACAGAATCGCCCAGTATCGTCTGAATTGATGGAAACATATTTGCCGAATGGATGAATGCCGCATCGCCAAACAACTATGGAACTATAAGCCGAAGGGGCGGAGCGCTGTGGGACGTTCGAGTAAGCGCTGGAGTGAACAGCTCCTTAATCATTGCCTATTTGAAACCGGAACAAACCATCCTTGGTTTAATCCTCGAAGAAGAAGAAGAAGATGATGATGATGGTCAGTTTTGATCGGGTTTGCCAAAATTATTTGACTGGCGTAGTGGACAAGAGCTAAGAGGTACTGTCTCCTTATTCTCTTACACATCCAGCGCTCTCACACTCAATCACTTTGTTGTATTAGCATAGGCAAACAAACACGGGTGGAATCCATTTACCACAACAAGTGGTGCTCGTGTGTGGTCGTGTGTTTGGCGCACTCGTCTCGAAGAAGATTGATAACATCACTAAGCCAGCACCAATATACACCGTACTAATTGTTACCTGTTCTGTTGTTTGTTATAGCACTCTCTGCGGTCGTTGGCACTCTGCCTGCCTCCCTCCGGTTCACTCAACTCCTGATTAATTATCTACTGTAACTTCACCTACCTCCCCCCCCCCACGTTGTTGGCTAACGTTTACACGCTTCGGTCCATTTTAGAAACGCAAAAAAATATTTAAAATCAAATACTTAGTAGTAAAGTCCCTTATAATACAGCTTTACTCTTCTTTAATTCTTGCCAGCGTTCGATATAGGTTTTTTCAGGAATGTGATCATGGCAATACATAAAAATAATAAGCTTCCTGTTATTACTTGTGGTTGTAAAAGGTGGGCATTCAAAAGATGGAAAGATGGTGGAAGTTTTACAACGAAAACCTTCGAACTTATGTTGACTTATGTTTATGAATACGATGACTGATGGACGAGTAAGCTTTAATAATATGTTAAAACAGTTATACACGGATCACAACTTTGAAAGTTTTGGAAGTTTCAGATACTTAGTCATAGAAAGAACTGAAAAGGAGAAGATATTAACGAGGTAACGAAACGACAATGTCTGGTAAGGTCGACTAACGTTACCAGCCTTGTAATGTTACCAGAGATAGTTTGTCCAGGTTCTAGCAGATAGACTAGAGATGGTCACTCCAACGCTTCTTCGAACTCCCCACACATCTCCTTCCATTTCCGGTACTAGGCTATAAATCAATACTTGTTTGGGAATGCCTCAGTCACCCATTCGTTTAAGATGAACCAACCATTTTACCCGGTACTGAGCAATCCTGTCGAGTTTCTGCCGTGTATCTCCAGTTCTTCTGCTATCTTAGAGAATTTATCCTGCCACTTGCCTCTAAAATATCATTTCGGCCGCTTAAATACTACCGGCTTGGATTTCCGTTAGAGCCCATACCCATAGAGCCGTATGGGAGGACCGTCACCTTGTAACACAATTGGCATAATTCTATACGCATTGAGTTCTCCTGACGGTCCCGCACATACGCTTGAACTTATGTAGTTTATTAACCATGTCATTGTTTGCAATGTAAGACGCGTTATAGTCCAGATACTGTATTCACAATTCCTGACCCGCTCTGGAACCGTCTAGCACAGTTTGGGTTCAACTCCATGAAAACCCATTACCTTGGACATCACTGTGGAAATCTGTAATTCAAAATCTTTGCGAATTCTATCCAATGAGATATTTTTAAATTATTATTATTTATTATTTGGTGTTCTGCTTTAAGGTAGGTCTTCAAATGAGAAGAGCTCTCCAAGCTGTCCTATCGCATGCCAGTCTTTTCGTTTCTTCGTAACACCCTCTGATTTTAATGCTATCTATTAACTTCATTCTTCTACGCCCTGTTCTTTTTTTCTCCTTTTATGACACTCTCCATGGCAGTTGTAAGTAAGCAGTCTCTTCTTAAACTATGCTCTAACCATTTTCTTATCCTATTTTCCATTACCTTCAGGATACTTCTCTCTTTCCCTATTCTTCTAAAAACTTTATCATTCGTTACTTTATCAACCCACCTCACTTTTCCCATTGCTCGCCAAACCCACATCTCAAATGTTTCTAATCTTTTCTCAATCTCTTTCCTCGGTGCCCATGTCTCTGCATCAAATAAAGCAACGCTCCACACATAACATTTGGCCAACTTTTTTTTTTAATTCTCATTGCGACTCCGGAACATTTTACATATAAGGCCATACCATTTGCTATATTAGGGATATCCAACATAGATCCTTAATGTGGTGGTATTCCGTTGCCTTCCACATCCTCATGCCGTTGACCAAGTGGTTCATCCGCCTTTAGGGACAGTTTCCCATCACAAGGGCAAGAAAGTGCCCTTCCTCTACCCGCTCATCAGCCCTCCGAAGAGACCGTGGTACTTGGTAGAGGGGAACTCCTTATCCCGGGAGTCACTGGGCAGGCTGCTTCCAGTTTCAAAGAAAATGGGGTCGCCATATTCCTACGCCATTTTTTGTTTTTTAAAGATGATTTTATTAAAATAATAGATTTCCCGTACTTTATGAAGCACTAAGTATTTAATCAAATGCCGACGATGAAAAACGGGGATGAAGATAGAAGCAGACATACGTCATTGAAGTAACGCGTCATACATGCAGCATATTGTTACGTCATACATGCATGTATGCATGTATTAACTTGTTTATACTTGTGTTTATAAAAGCAGCTCGCTAGTGTGCGTTTGGGAATACAACTCTAGAAATACCGGTTAACGTTCACTATTCTGTTACTATTCTGTCATCATGGTAAAGTGTTCCACCAACACTGTCAAGTCTTCAAACCTCAAAGGGTCACCTAGATAATTGTTGTATCCTAGTTTCTCAATCGTCAAATATTAATCCAACTTGCTTAAATAAAGCACGAGGTAAATTAACAATTCTCATCATGCCGTGCTTACATACCCCCGCTGACCCTCTCTTTGTCTTGTCTTCTCTCTCTTCTCGTTTATTTTCTCTCGTTGACATTCTCTCTCTGTTTTCCTATTTCTTAGGTTTATATTAGTTTTTCCTTATTTATCCCGTGTGAGGTTACCTTTTTCTCATGTAAACTTTGTGATATTACAAGTTTCGATATGACATAGTATACACCGTTGCATTAAGTATCAACACACCTGCATATTAATTACTAAAAGATGTACAAGATGTACGTCATTACAACCACCGTTTTTGTAGTCCTTTCGGTGAAGATGGCCTCCAAAGGTGAAGCCGAATCGTCTGATGAAGTAATTAACACCTTTCGGTATGAAGAAGCCTTACAGCCCGGATAATAATTCTAATGCTTATCATGCCGGCCGTGGGAATACCTGCATCTTGTTCTTCTAGTTCTTCTTCTTCTACTACTACTACTACTACTACTACTACTACTACTACTACTACCACCACCACCACCACCACTACTACTACTACTACTACTACTACTACTACTACTACCACCACCACCACCACTACTACTACTACTACTACTACTACTACCACTACTATTACTACTACTACTACTACTACTACCACCACCACCACCACTACTACTACTACTACTACTACTACTACTACTACTACCACCACCACCACCACTACTACTACTACTACTACTACTACCACTACTATTACTACTACTACTACTACTACTACCACCACCACCACCACTACTACTACTACTACTACTACTACTACTACTACTACTACTACTACTACCACTACTATTACTACTACTACTTCTACTACCACCACCACCACTACTACCACTACCACCACTACCACCACCACCACTACTACCACTATTATACCACTACTGCTACTGCTACTACTACCACTACTTCTACTACTCGTTTTTAATAAAAACCCGTTTACTCTTATTCGAAACAATTTTTCAGATCTGCTGATAAGATGTTTTGTATAAACATTGGTACTGCAGTTTTTTGTTAATTTAGCGTTCCTGGACGATCACGGTCGCTGTAGATTTTGCTCAGAAAAAACGTCTGTTTGCCAAAATGCGGGAAACGATGTAACCATACGTTTCTAGGCTGTACTCGCTGCGAAACCTTATTCAGCCCTTTCAAAGAGTTGTTATTTGCATGCGCAGTTTCGCCATCTTGTTGAAACCACCAGTGTCCGTTTTATTCAAGTTGGCTGAAGAAATCTTAGAAATTACTACTACTACTGCTACTAGTACTACTACTACTACTACTACTACTACTACCCATTCTACTTTTACTTATTCTATTTCTTCTTCTCCTTCTTCTTTTTCTCCTCAACCCAGAGGCTTGCAATGTCTTCTCTTCGACGGCACACTCTTAATCACTACATACCTTTCTCTCATTTTATTTCATGCATACACCCCTGTCTGGGTTTTATCCTTCCACGACACCCCTCAATCATTCTCTAGATCAGGCTGATGAACCAGTTCGAATGGCGCAGCAGGTGACGAATCGTACTGCTTCTCCTTTCTGCATTGCTTTTAAACAGAATCCTTCTTTCATCCACTGTGTTCAATACTTAATCATTAGTCACTCTTTCTGACGATTGTATTCTTAAACCACGTTGATCTACGTTCTCAAAACGTTGATCAACGAAACTGTACAAAACGCAATTTAATGATCTGTCTATTTATAAAGTATTGGAAGTAATGTCTACACGCCCGAACCCGTTTAATCTTACTTGCAAACACTTTTGCAGATCTGCTGGTAGAAGTTTTGTATAATTACAAAAGAAGGAAATTGTGTAAGTACAATTACAGGTATTGTAGTTTTTTATTAATTTAGCGTGCCTCGACGATCACTGTCACTGCAGATTTTGCCCAGAAAAGAAGGCCAGCTTGACCAAGATGCGGGAAACGATGTAATCATAAGTATCTAGAGAGTACACTCTCTGCGGAAACCTTACTCAGACGTTTCAAAGAGTTGTTATTTACATACGCAGTTGCGCCATCTTGTTGAAACCACACCAGTGTCCGTCTTATTCAAGTTTGCCGATGAACTCGTAGAATATTGATCAACAAAGTTTCCTGAAAGAATTAAGGAGCAAATTTATCTGGATACTGCAACTTATTGCAATTTTCTGGTCAGAAAAGGTGTTTCGACACACAATAAGAATTTAAGGTTAACAAAATCTTTTGTTTTGTGTTTTACCACAAAATCGTTTATTCATGATCCGCAGGTTTCTAACCTTAGACAGCTATTACGTTGTTTCAATTTTTGTGATACTTTTTATATGCAGTTGCAAGCCCCTATCTCACTCTTGCGTAGTGATTTTAATAGGAACGGCAGCAGAATCTTAACTGTTTATCACTTTTTCATCGGTAGGTGTACATGAGCTCTCACAACATTGTACGTATTCTCTTCGAGAAGTCTTTAGAAGATTGTATCACACTAGGCATCAGACAAGGATGTGGCCTTTTCTCTATAATATATAATTTAATTATCGGTGATCTCGCATTTTATAATTGGCCACTCGCCAATTGACAATTTGTAGTTTGCAGACGATCAGGCTATTCTCGGAAAACAGGTTGCAGAACAGATTTGTTAAATCGAATCTGCAAAGGCTCTGGATTACAAATATCCACACTTAAGACCCAGATGATGCCTTTTCGTGGAACTGATCCCGTACGGACGTAAATTGTTGTAAATGGTACTGTTCTGGAACAAGTCAGCAGTTTTGAATGCCTGTGCTATAATACAAGAAACGACGTTGTGAATAAGTTGCATAAGTTCAACCTTAAGTGCGGGACCGACCATGAGGCGAACTCTTAAGTCAGCAAGTAAAGAAACACGCCTAAAATTCTACAATGTGATGGCCCTTCCCACACTTCTTTATGTGTCTGAGAATTAGACTTTAACGAAAGGCCAGGCCAGTCGTATCCAGCGGCTGAAATGAGATTTCTCAGGCACGTGGCAGGATATACTCTCCACGATCATAGAAGAAACACAGATATACAGCAGGAACTGAATATTTTGAGTATACTCGACAGAATCGCCCAGTATCGGCTGAATTGTTGGGAACATCTTTGCCGGATGGATGACTGCCGCATCTCCAACAACTGTGGAATTCATAGTGGAAGCTTATGCCAAAAGGGCGGAGAGGTGTGGGACGTCCGAGGAAGTGCTGGAGTGACCAGCTCTAGACTCCTTGACTTTTTGAGAGCGGAAAAATCCATCCTTGGTTTGATCCTTGATAATGATGATGATGATGATGATGGTGATTGTTTCGGTATCACGCGAGGCAGCTATCTTCATCTACATGAAGACGTATGAGAGGCAAACTGGATCGTACATATTGCAGCACCAACGTTGGAGCCGTGAAATCAACTTCCCCTTATAACGTTTTGGCCCAAAGCTGTGCACGAGTGGTCCTGACAAAGAATCCAGCATAGAGTACCGTGTTCTCGCAAGCCGGCTGCTAACAAATACTCAGCTTAAATTAGTCACAAACAACAATTTTAAATCAATAACGTACTCGTACTGCGTATAATCGACAGGATCGCCTAGTATCGGCTGATTGGTGGGAACATATTTGCCGAATGGATGACTGCCGCATCCCTAAACAATTATGGAACTACAAGCTGACGGGGCGGAGGTGTGGCACGTCCGAGTGACCAGCTCTAGAATCTTTGACTGTTTGAGATCGAAAAATCCATCCTTGGTTTAATACTTGCAGATGATGATTGATGGTCTCACTAGCAGTTGGTAAAAGAAGGCATTTAATATCAGAATAATTAATATATGTTTGATTACACATTTTTAAATTCTATTTTGTATACTGATGATTCTAGAGGGTGAAGGTCCGCCTACTGTCTTAGTAAGGTTACGTCCGAATACAACAAGGAATATTCTACAGTTGAATCAACACCCTCTCTTTTACAGGAAAACACTCTGCCAGATCAAACAAATATAATAATATAACGCAAAAACGTTACAGGCAATTGTAATAAATAAATAAATCTGTTACGATAAGGGATGCAGGCGCTCGTGTATGGGGCCATATGGACCCACGTGACCTGTTTCCGTATTACACATACATTTCTTTACGCAGACCGCATCATCGTACCTTATGTACATTACCTTACTGTACGGAGTCGTTTAGTTTTACTTCCGTTGTCGTCTCAAAGGCAAAATGTCGTAACCCGTTTTTAAAGTCGTCTTTGTTCCATGTAGTATCCTGAACATTCTGTGCTTCCTCACGTCTACCGACTGTGCTCAACGAGTTTAACGATCCGTATGTTCGTCGTCACGGCTGACATAAATAGTTACTGTTATGGACTTCTCACCGTACGTCCTCTTTCCGACTTTCTTCATCTTCGTCTTCCCTTAATTGTCCTTGTTACGACTGCCTATGGTTTCCTCTCCTTTTACCTTTCCTGTTTGATTTATATTCCCTTTTTCTTTCTTACCACTTTAGTGTTAGTACTTAATTAAAAAAGTAAGAAGCTCTTCAAAAGTCGCATACAACTTGTTACATACTGGAGAACTCCGACCCCACATTCAAATTAATATTATAATTATCTCATAATATATGTATAAAGTATCTATGTATTGTTTATACATTTTAATCAGTAATGTGTCTGGTGGCGGTAACGGGAATACTTTGATGACTGGTCTTTTTATGATGCTGCCATGATCGGTGCGCACTGACACTACACACACTTGTCCATCATCGGTACCTGGGTGGAGATATTCAACGACAGCTAGTTTCCCCTTCAAGGGTGGGAGATGGTCGTCCTTGATCAAGACCACTGTGCCCCGTTGGAGGTTGTTCTTTGAAACTGCCCACTTACTGCGTTGCTGAAGAACCGTTAAGTAGTCTGTCGACCACTTGTGCCGTAGCTGTTGAGTGAGCTGCTGGCTCCGCTGCCATCTGTTTAACCTATTCACAGACATATCACTCAAGTCTGGATCCGGAAGGCTGGTAAGAGGTTCACCAATTAGAAAATGAAGAAAGTTGTGTTAGTGGTTAAAATCACAAACAGAGTTATCACTGTTGCACACCACTATAGAAAAAGTATTCCGATTAGCTCTTTCAAGCTTCTCAGCTGATCATCAGTTCGGAAATAACAACAACAGAACAAACAACCTCTTGACACCCCCACCCGCCCCACTGTTAACACCCCCCCCGCAAACAAGCTATAAGTTAAATGTCCTTTCTTAACTACCGAGTTCAGTCACCTATGTCTGTACAGTTACATATTTTCCTATCACATTCCTTGTGTTTATATGTTCTCTGTGTGTGTGTGTGTGTGTGTGTGTGTGTGTGTGTGTGTGTGTGTGTGTGTGTGTGTGTGTGTGTGTGTGTGTGCATTCCTTTTAATCCTAACGTTGCACCGCCTTTCTCATTCACACTTGTGGGCGCGGTTACTCACCCTTATTTTAAAAACATCCAATTAGTCCTATCCAATTTAATTCTTAATCTTATCTATCCGTCCTCTATCTTTTACTTTTTAATTATATTATAAAATATTTCTTCATTATCAGATTTAGTTTTAGTATTCATTAAATTGTCTAACCCTTTTTCTCTTCCTTTCAGTATTTCTAACTCCTCCCTAAGCTTCATTTCAACTGTGTTATTTACTACTTTTACAATTTCATAGTCTTCCAAAGGATTAACAAACTTATGGTTATCTTCTATGAAACGTCTTGCATATAACGAATTCGTTGTTCTATTACCTTCTCCACTTTTTTGGTCAGACAACCTGCCTACGACTTTCCGTCCTGTCTCACCTAGGTACACTGTGTTGCAGTCTTTACATTTTAATTTATAAATTCCGCTTCTCTGTAATACTGGGACTTTTTCTATATTTTTATTCCTTATCTTATCAAATACCGTTTCACATTCTATAGTAGTGTGCAACAGTGATAATTCTGTTTTCAATTAGGAAATGGCCTGGTGTTAGGTAGGATGAATCAATGGGATCATCAGTCAACTTTGATAGTGGCCTAGTATTTAGAAAAGCTTCTTTATGTGTGAGTAAAGTACTCATTTCTTCAAAAGTAAGTGTGCTGTTGCCTGCAGTCGATGGAGATGATATTTCATTGACTTAACTGCACTCTCCCAGAGACCTCCAAAGTGTAGTGAACTGGGGGGAATGAAATGCCACTGACATGATTCTACTGTTAATGAATGTGCGATGGTGTGAATGGTCAGCATAGTTGCCTTCCAAGCACTTGATCCGGCCCGGAGGACCAAACAATTTATGTTTGTAGAGTAGGTGGACTGTAACCTACAAAATAAAATGAAATAAAATAGCTAGTAAAATCGCAGGATGCATGAAAATCATTTAATTAGCATTTAATGAAACCAAAACACTGACAATTACATTTACAATAATGGATTGAACTGAACAATAAAAACTGAACACACAAAACAAAACAATATCCGTACAGGAACGTCTTATAAGTTACGTTATAGGTCACTGACCTGAACCCGGCCAAATTGCTTCCGTTAATATTACTGTCTCATTATATAGAGCGCAGCACCGTAGAGCGTACAATATATTAACATTGATACTGATTCATATTCTTAAAACGGTTTGTCATATTATTTACACTATTTGTCATTAACTAGAATAATACTAGGCTAAGTGCGGAGATTATGTTACTCACGTGTATTTACATTATCCACAATTGATGTATAACTCATGTATATTGATGCACGCTATTTATAGAGACACTATTTATACTATACACTAGAAAGTTCTGTACCAATGTACAAACTAAATTATCCGCAAAACAAAACATAAATTATGGCTACCTTTAGAGAATGAATATTAAAAGATTGTTGAAAACAGTCTGGGAATGGATGTCGGTTGGAAAGAGGAACAGTAATACGCCGAAAAAGATAATGAGAAGTTGACGTCCAAGACTCCATGACACATAGAGGGCTGCAGGAATGTGATTGGCATGATCGGCTACAATAGAGTAGAGACACGTCTTGGACTCACATGTGATTTCTGTACCTATATTGTTAGTCCATGAGCTGTTCATGTAGGGAATCTCTGTTGTGTAATATCTTCTTAGTTGTTTGCATTGTTAATGGGTTTGTCTGTAACCTTGGCGGGCGCGGCTTGCTCTATAAACGGTGATGGGATGATAACAGTCGAAGCACTAAAGAGCCTCTTTGATCGTGCTGAGAGTTAGTGGCATATCCAAGAGCTGCTCCTGGAACAAGGATGGACTAACTTTAAAGTCTGACACCCCATTTTCCATACAATTGAATTATAAGACTTACTTTAACAAACGCAACTGGTTTATAAATATGCCTATGTTAAGTGTTCAAGGAATTTCACTGAAATGTATGAACAGCCTGGGGGAGGGGATTGAACCCCTCATCTCCACAGTAGTTACGTCACTGCTGAAGATAAAAGACATACTTGAACGGGAAAACATATTAACACACGCACCTTCCGTTCTCATTATACACGTTCTACTGCGTGCATATTTTTCTTAATAAGGCACACAGTTTGCTGATGACTAATTACTTTTGGCTCAAAATGTTGAAGACATATAGGACTTGACTAGAAAATTGATACAGGAATATCAGAAATGGCGACTAAAGGTAAATATGAATAAAACAAAATACATGGAAATAGGTGACCTTCATGAAGACTTGTTGTTAGTTGTTAGGAAGACATTGGGAGATTTCATATACAGAGGAACGGAAGTATTTAGGGGTGAATATTACGGCCAGTGGAAAGCAAGACAAGGAAATACAATCCAGAATTAATTTGGGAAAGATGGCTATATCTACATTAAATAAAACACTGTGGGATAAGCAAATTACAGCAGAAACTAAAACCAAAATATTTAAAACCATTGTTAGAAGTATCATGACGCTTAGAAGTTTGGACTACTAATAAACACAGAAGAACAAAATTAATGACAGCACAGATGGACTTTTGGAGACGTTCGGCAAAAGTATCCACTTGTGAAAAAATTTGAAATGAAGTCATTAAAGATAGAATTAATGTAAAAGATGCAATTGTTGATTTTATCAAAACAAACAGATTACAATAGTATGAACACACGGAAAAAATGGCACAGCAAAGATTGCCAAGGAGAGTTATGGAATGGACCCCCAGCAGGAAGAAGGAAAAGAAGTTCACCACCTGTCACTTGGATAGAAGAAATTCGGACTAAATTGAGGGAACGAGAAATTGAAGATCTTTCGATGGACAAGCAGCAGTGGAAGATGAGAATTCAATCACTTCTGTAATCTTTGGTTCCGGAAAATGTGTAAACATTGTACAGTCGGAATAATAAGTAGATTTATAAGACTGACTTTAACAAACTCAACTGGCTTAGAGCAGGGCTACGTTAAGTGTTAATGGAATTTCACTGAAATGTATGAACAGCCTGGGGGAGGGGATTGACCCCCTCATCGCCCCCGTAGTTACGCCACTGTTGAAGGTAAAATATACTTAAACCGGAAAACAGATTAATACATGCACTTTCCATTCTCATTCTACACATTCTCCGTTCCCTACTGCACATCTCAAAGTACACTAGTAACTAGGTAACGGCAGCAGAAACTGTGTCATGCTTGTCAACAACGTGCAGTGACGCTGTAGTTAGTGACAGTGAGGATCGCTGTTAGTGACAGCATATCGTCGTCGTTACTACTTCATTACTCAAACTTCAAACTGAAGACGCATCGGTTACGGTTTGACGTTCAGCTGCTAGACCGACACCACAATCCAGTAAACTTATATATTGCCGAGATGTTACACAATTGATTTTCTAAAAAGGAAATGATTAAAAATCTAAACACTGCAAAGTTGTAGGTTTTATTTGATAGTGCAATCGGTACTTATCTTTATGGTATTCCAATAGGCTATAGGTACTAATTATAGGTATCCGCTTTAAATACGTAAGTATTTGAAAGAAACGACTCGCCCCGGTAGAAATTTCCGTCCAAATGTGGATTTGAAAACAAACTAACCGGTATTGCTTAAGTAAGAAGAAATGTTCGTAGTCTGAAGACCAGACCGGACGACCGCAAATTTCCGTGATTAGGAATAATTTAATTAGGAATCTTCTTTCTCTTCTTCCTCTGTCAAGGGTTAGCAGGAGTGTCAACTATTCCGATCTCAATCTGCCTTGTCGCGGTCCTTTTAATATACACTTTCTTTCTCACTTGACATTCTTCGATTCCAAGTCCAACAATTCCGGACTTTATGTTGTTGCTCATTCTGTAGTTTCTCCACCCCCCCACTTCACATAACGACAAAACGCATCTTAGCTGCTTTTTTTACCTTACTAACGTTTTCTTAGGTGTATCCATGTCGTCTCGGACGTCTTTCCTGCAGCTTGCACGACGGCATTAATTTCTTTGTTTTCCTACACGCTTCACTTTCTTATTGCGCTACCCAAGATTCTCTTTGGTTGTCTGTCTCCACTCGCTCCCTCAACATGCCCTAATCACCCGAAGTCAATATGTACATATGTCGACATAGAAACTTTCTTCGACGACTCCCGACCTCTAAACTCTGTTTAAGGCTTGTTCGTCGACCAGTTCTCTCTCCCTCGTGGCCTTCCTGATGTTGTCGTCCCACGTTCCACTGAGTCGTCCTTTTTCCTTCCGTTTGGGCGGCCTCCATTTTCAATCTACTTTCGGAAGTCTAACATCCGCCATTCGCCGAACGTGCTCATATTATATTAATTAGTGTCTTTCTATAGTTAGTGTTATGGTTTCCTCAATCCGCATAACATTTCTGATGGTATCCTTTGGAACTCTGCCTAGTCGTGATTTTATAGCAATAAATTTACTAGAATTAATAAACTTGGTTACAACAATATTTCAAGGGACTCTGCGATGCTGTACATGTATGGTTAAAGCGCTGCTGGGGTCGTAACATGAAATGTTCACGCGGAACCCGGAGCTGTCGTGCGCCTTCAATTTACCGGTTATTGACCAACTACAACTATTGCAAGGTTCTCTCACGTGATCTCACCATGTTTTCCAGCTACAAATAGAGAAACACTGACTTGCTGCAGTTCATTTGCATATAAGGAATCGAAGTGATAAGAAGTGTCATTGATACTGTGTGCATGTCTCTATAACTGGTGACTTGTATTATTTATTGAACCATGTTAATTATATAATATTTATTCTTTGTAAAAGTAGTATGTGTTGGACAATCGTAAACTCAAAGAATTACTGTATACGAGTGTTTGCGTTTTTGAAACTGTTATTAACGCTGTGAGTTGCGAATTGTGTGCTGTTTGTTTACTTATTCCACTATTTAAATAGATCGATTCTTGCAAAGTGTACAGTAATCTCTTCTTTAACTACAATGTCTATATCACAGTTATTCCTCACTCACTAGTTTTTCCTTCTTTTACGAAGACAAAACTGTTATTTTTCATACTTTTAAATTAGAGACATCTGCTGTTGTAGAGACCCAAGTTCCTAATATATACATTACCATGTATGATAAAAATTTGTATATATTTTAATTTGGTTAACCGGTAGATGGTTTAAATTTCAAGAGATTTGCGTTAGCAAAGTATGCTTGGATTTCTTTCCATTTCTTTTTACTGATTTCTTGTGGAATTTACTTGCATTTTGTCACACTCTTACCAGCCTTCTGACGTAAAAGTTATTTGTCCGTTTCTTCCCCAAATGTTGCGCTATATATCTTTTTCTACCGAACTCATTTAGTCCACTTCTCATATATTCTTATTTTTATGTGTTTACCATTAAGTTTGTGCTTAACTGTTTTATTGAAGACGTACAAACTTTAATTGCCTTTCTAGCCCAATTTCGCCTGTTGTGTTACTTGTTTTGTTTCTCAGACTCTAGGAACACCTGAAGTCTACTCAGTATATCCATATTGCCAAGCATGTCTAACCGTGACCACCCTTTGACGACTCTTAAACACCTAACTGCTGACGCGTTGTTTTTATTTTCATCCTTCTTTCCTAGGGTCCATGACTCGCACCATACAGCAGAATAGGCACCGCCATATTCTTGTAAAATTTAACTTCAGTTTCTGGTCTGACTTTTTTTAAATGTTTTTAAATCGCTTAAATTTACTCTACTTGTTCACCACATTACTCTGTAGACGCTAAAAAATATTACATTCCAGAACTGCTCTAAACATTAGTCGCCTACCACAACTTTCGTCCGTTCCGAATGACAGCCAATAAACTGAAAGTAATATTAATTTTATTAAAATAAACACAATATTGCTACGCGTAACTAAGACTATTATATCACATAGTACAATATTTATTTATTTATTATCAAAAACCCCTTATACCATATTGGTGTCGGGTTACATCAACTACACTCTATATACAAATTTGTTCCATCTTACTCTATCCATTGACAATGTCTTCGCTTCACTCCAGCCCAGGCTTCTTTCTCTCAAAATGTTTCCCATCATTCCATCCCAAGTCAGTCGCGGTCTTCCTCTCTTCTTTCTCCCCCCCCCCCCGATTTTGCCTCCCAAACCTTTTTTACCATTCTATCACTATCCATTCTCTGCATGTGTCCCCACCAGCATAGTTGTCTCTGTTCAATAAAATCCAGAATCGATATCATTTCTAAATCTTCTCTTATTTGTGTATTCCTAACTCTATTCTTCCTTGTTACTCCTACTACTCTCCTAAGATATTTCATTCACATAGTACAATAATAAAAAGAAAAAGAAAAGGAAGGAGAATAAAAGTGATTACGACGATTTAGTCCTTCATTTAAAAAAGAAGTCTTAGAATATATTATGATTTGCCGATACATAAGACATGAGCTAATGAACAAGCTATAGTGCTGCATGACAGGAAAATTAGAAATCACGGCTTATTAGCATTGCGCATACAACATATCATAAAGCTGAAAGAGACAAGGTAACGAAATATGGTCTACGAGTGTCTTAGTTTATTAAAACTGTAGTTAAAGTTGTCAGTAATTAATTTTATGGTGTTCAGTTCTTTTATTCCACTACTTAAGGACGGCGATCCATGTGATCAACGTAACGATATCTTTTCTTTGGTTATAGCGTTTATATCACAATTACTCCTCATCCTATAGTCTTCTTCTTCTTTTATAGAGAAGGAATACTTCCCTATTACGATTTTGTTAAAATATAAATTTAGTTCTGAGATATCTGCTGTTGTAAGAATCATTATCAGCCTTCTTACGCGTACGTATACGTTACTATCTGGCCTGATAAAAGTTCTACTGGCTTCATTTTGGTCATTCTGGAGATGAGTTCAGATTTCAAGACATCCATGTTTGAACGGCACGCTCGGATTCCGTTAGTTTTCCTCACAGTAATTTCTTGTGATATCAAGTCGAATAGAATGGTTTTCCTTTCACTTCTCCCACAGGAACGTTATCTATCCTTTCGTTCCATAAATTTTGTCCTATTTAATCTTTTTCTATTGAACGGAATTAGTCCATGTCTTGTGTTTTTTTTTTTATCTTAAATTCGGACCAAGCAGTAATATCGAAGACGTACAAGGTTGTATTACCTTCCTAGTCGAGTATGTACTGTATTCCAGTTCTATTGTACATTTATTGTGTTACTGGTTTTGTTTCTCGGATACGTGATTTCGCTTACTGTGTCGCTAATTGTCCTGTTCCAGTCTCCTCTGTTGCCATACTTTTGTTTTTGAAGCACCACCACATGCATATTTAAAACCCACCACGCTAGGCTGTAACAAACATACGAAGTATACAAAGCGTGTGTCACAGAATATCAATGCAAACGAAGAGTACAGTATACAGAAACAAATACCAATTTGTGTGAGCCGACGTTGTCACAAAGTATAATGATAGGCCTACTACCCCCTTTGTGCGCGCGGACGCATCATAATGTCACCGGCTGCACTGTACAAAACAAGGCTTTGCCCGACATGTTAAAAGTCCTTTTGCACGCGCTTTTCCAATATTCAAACGATGCTGCTGCTTTATGCCTGTGCGCTTGTAGTGCCGCGCACGCGCGCGCTCTGACCGCTGTGTATTCAAAGTATTCCCTTTGTGAGCGCCGACCAGTCAAATTGAACGTGTAATTAATTTTACAAGCTTAATTGCTTTTGAGATTTTATTTTAGGGTTGAACAAACTTTGTTTTAAATATAACTTTAATTATAGTTACTTGCATACGTGTTTTGCTGTAATAACAAAGAATTTTATATGATACTGCTACATCGGACAAATACTGATAAAAAGGCTCATTATTTTATTACAATTGTAAACAACGCATACACGCATAAGGAAATAAAAAGTCAATTGAAACCCTTAACCTTCTCAGAAATTCGTTTCTCGTTAGTCAGATTTATGAAAACAAATATCTCTCAACAGACGTCACTACTCTACAATAGATACTACAGTTGTTGTGCGATGCAAATTCAAGCAGGTAAATCAAATTAGTTACGCGCGGTCGTCAATTAATCCGTGACACAGTTACGCGCGTCGTGTCATGTAACTACGTATTGTACGCTAATTGTCGTACAGACAAGCCCACTTACGCGCCCGTCGCCCGACAGCAAACGCACACACAGAATAGAGGTTCGCGCACACTTCACCGGCACGGACCTCCAGAAAGTACACCTTCGCACACTTGTCCTGCACCGACCTGAACTAACGTGCATCTTTCGGGTAGATGGGAGATGTCAGTCTACCTGAAACAGCAATTTTGACTTCAGTTTAGTCTGCTTCAAATCATGGAGGAACTGTGTAACTCTGACGAGGAAGTACTCGATGCTGCATCATTTTTGTGCGAAGAGAAGAATGGATAGGACAGAAGAAAGACGACAAGGTTATGGATCCACTTTATTAATCACAAGAGGGCGCTTCTTGGTGAGTTTCATCACCTGTTTCCCGATCTGGAGGAGGATAAAAAAACGGTCTTTCAGTATTTTGGGATATCAAGATTTAAAATCTACGACTTCTTTGACAAAATTCGTTTCGACAACTCTATGGAAACACGAAGCTTCACAAGGTAGTGTCACCTGAAGAGAGGCTTGTACTTTGTTTGAGGTAAGTAGACTGGCTAAGATAAAGGCTAAAACGAAAGTATATTAATACAGAAATTGCATTATGTCTACGTGTTTCATTTTGAGGGTTTTTAGCCATGCTGTGAGTTTTATAACTCTCCCCGTCACAGAATACCGCGAAAACAAGAAACCTAGAACTGCCGAGACGCGACGAACTGAAACGAAGTTTGGGCAATCGGCTGGAAACTGATGGTTGCTGCTGGTCCCTGTCGTCCGCTAGCCCACACTACACCGTCACGGCACGAACACGCAACCGCCAATGCAGATCGAGATTCTACCCTGACCGTCACGACCTGCACTGCCGGTCGCTGGTGGTTGCAGGTCCGTACCGTGAAGGTGTAGTGCGCGCGCTTGTATTTGAAAACATGGAAATCTTCATGACCGGCAAATGCTGTGCTGGTCCGTGCCGACGTAGTGTGCCAGCAAGCTCTGTTGGCGTTTTTGTAATGGCAGGATGACTCGGTAAAGAAATCGCTACACTCGCTTCCCATTCTACATGAATCGGAAACTTTGAATTTTCTTTCATAAGACAACACTTCGTGACTGTTAAACGAATTCTTGTGGTACCTTAAAGTCTGCAAGCTGATATTGAATATGATAACATACTATTACTGTCACATTTATAACTTACTATTAATGT